>JXSR01S075474.1:69704-81049 GCA_000969725.1 Ophiothrix spiculata | reverse complement strand
ATTTATTTCATTTACAACATCAGCTATATTTAATTTCATTTTATTTTTGTAATTAGAACCCTGTCAACATTAGTTTCAATTTATGTCATCTCTAACTTCGGCATAAAACAACTTTCAGTTTATTTTATTCCCAACACTAAACTATATATCACCATTTTATTTATTTCCCACAGCAACGGCCTATATTGAATTTCACTTTGAATACAAACACTCTATGAACACTTCATACAAAGTTTCACTTCATTTAATTCCAAGCTCCAAACTATATTTTACTTCATGATACATTCAATTCACTACCAGGAGATATTGGTTCGCGTATGCGTAGATCATCTACCCTGTTATCTCATTACCATCATTCGTAAAATCAAACTTCAAACAGGTGAGTTTTCGTTTAATTTTCTTATTTTGGTGGGTATACTAGATAAGTTTCCATTCCCATTGGTATAAAACAACCCGCTCCATGACCATTTCAATCCTAACCTTGGCCTACATGTATATAAAATTTCATCATATTTCAAACCCTTTTTTCAATACTGACTTTTCAGCTGATCCCATTCCAACCTCAGCCTGTTGTAAAATCCATTATATTTGCTTTTAGTCTCTAGAAAAAGCTGTACGGAACTTCAACTGTCCTGTGTTGGAGCTCACTGTATGGATCAATCAACAATATGATACAACAGAGACATTCAGCAATAGAAAATGGAGTTTTAGTCTCTAACAATCAATTATCCAAAAGCCTGGACCGCTAAACCTTACCAGTCAACTATTTGTACAACTTGAACTATAGATTAGATGAGTTGAAATAAAAAAAAAGAACAATTCTTACTTTTTTTAAGCTACCAAATATTTGGTGAGACAATAATATTCTACGTTAATTCTAAAGCTTTTTTCTAATCATAACGTAGGCATCACCAAGCACCAAATATTTAGCATCTGGGTCTTTCCAATCTCAAATGTCACAAACGTTACCAAAATGTTACATGTTCTTGACCTTCTATTCGAATGAGCTTTGGATATCTTCCAGGTATGCAGCAGCCCTTGAAGATACTCATGCTCATTCAAATTCAAGGGCAGGATCGTGTAACATTTTGGTAACGTTTGTTACATTTGAGATTGGAATGACCCATCTAATAAATGTATTATGTATGGTAAGTCTATGTATCTTGCATCAAATATTTGGTAACATATAACACCACTGTTTGATGCGTTCATTTATTAATTTATTGACAAAAATGCACTGTTACATGGGATGCAGGTCCATAATTAATGTGCTTACATGAAGTTCTGGAATTAGGTGATGAACTGTCAAATTTGTTTCACATATTTTTCTCAAAATATGCTCATTTTAGATCAAAATATGTCATTTTCAGCTCATAGGCCTATTTTGAGATTTCATTAATGGTGGCGCTATTCATTTTTTTGAAATTATATGCATTCTGCATAAATTAAAATTAAACATTTAGTATAGGAATTTAACATGCATAACATTTAGTCTCCTCTACCTTTACCATGTGTCAAATGTCAAAACTAAGGCTCATAAATTCTTAAAACAGAAACTTGTTATATAAACAGCACCACCAATAATGTGCATTTGCCTATAAATGATGGCACTTATTAATGGTGATCAACAGTGGTGATAAATATGTCTGAGCCTTAATAATACAAATTTGGCATACATCTATATTATTCTCAATTTGTTTTTATTATAAATATTTATACATTATTCAAAACAATCTCAGTCTTAATACAAATATATAAGATATCTTTCATGTACTCATATCTTTTTACAACACATTTAAGGTGGATCGAAAGGATGTTTCTGGAAATTAGAAACTGAATTTAGAGGCACTTGATTACATTTAACAAGTAAAGCTTAAAACACTGAGCAAAATGGTTTTTGTTTGTTGCCAAGATATGCATGATTTTAGTTTCTTTGTTTTTCTATCATTTTTGCCAATATTGATAAAGTTAATGAGCAACATTGGCAATATGGGCTCATTAATATTCATATTTGCCAAATATTTTACCAATATCTTATGAAATTGAATAAACTTTCATACTATTTTTATTTTACATAATTTGAGCATAGCACTTGGCCAATGTGTTTCTATGGCCTAAACATTAACATATGATTTACCCGCCCATCTAATTTGCATATTTGCATAATTAGTGAGCATTATACAAAAAGCTAATTAAATATGCAAATATGCAAATTAGATGGGCGGGTAAATCATACATTAAAATTTTAGGTCATAGAAACACAAAACACAAAAGTTTCAAGTCAAAATTCTTAAAGGTAAATGTAGTATGAAGGTTTATTCATAAAATTTTAGGAAAATATTGGTAAAAATTAATATAAAGGAGCACATTTTGCCAGTATTCCTCATTAACTTCATCAATATATTGGCAAAAACAATAGAATACAAAGGAGCTTTAAATAGCAATATCTTAAAAACGTTTGTCCGATTTGGTTCAAATTTTGGAATTAAAATTTTTTTGCTTCGCTCTCTGCAACAGGCCTATTTTGATCTCAGTCAGAGAAACTTCATTTTGGGTTTAATACCACCTTAAATATATACACATTCATACACTAAGCATGCCACCTAGCCAATCAGAATGCAAGAATATAAAGTATGCGGAGAGCAGTGGATCTTCACAAATCACTGCGCTTGTTGCATTCAGGTTTTCAATCTGTAAAGACAGTACAATTTTATGCCATCATAAAACATGGCAGATTAGCAAATCTGAAAAATTACAAATTCTTAGCGAAAGTTAAAAAATTTCAACATTTAAGGGGCAAATATGCTACACTTGATAAAATAAGTGCTATTTTGAAAAATGTTTGTTCTTGAAGCATATCAAATTTACTAATGTTAGCTTGGTCAAGTCTAATTTGTAATGAAAAACAACATTTTACACATTGATTGTGTAAAAGAACAGGAGATAGTGGAAATTGTTATTTTGCAGGATTATTTATCTTGATTGATAACATTACAAAAAAAATTAGCCCAAAATAATACCAAAATTAGGAAAAATTCATGTAAAAATATATTAATACGCATTGATTCGGCCTTAATCAATCCTAATCAATCATTACTAGTCTCTTACACAATACAAAACCACCAGTTCACAGTGTTGTAGAATACAAGGGATATGCTATGGATCTTGTAACAGAGTCTGATTCCTTGTTGCATACTTCAACGTTTATAGAGTATAGCTAACAGCATGTCGCAATAGATGCTGCTGAGCATGCAGACACAAGTTTCATGTGAAATAAAATGCGCATCACAGTCATCAAATGAAAGATGTAAGTATCTGCCAAGCAAACAGGAGCGTTTCATAAATATTTTGTATCAAGCGTACATTTGAATTCAAAAGTAAACTTATATTGTATCAACCTATTTTACAGTTAATAAATCAAACGTACGCTTGATTCCAATCCTGACCTGTTTCCAAACTAACCAGGAGGTACAATAACTCTGCTCCATGAGCAAGAACAGGAGGCCACAAGCACGAATTCTCATTTCTAATTTCTGAGGTCTCTTTGGGTTCTCCATACATCCTTGAATAACAGACTACAGTTCTCAGGGTCATGTAGTAGTCTGGAGTTGTTGTGGAAAATATGCGCTCATTAGTGAAGGTGCTCCATTTGATGCAGGGGTACTTGTGTTTGGATATGAGGGCCCTGGTTTGGGGCCTGGTTTGAGGGGCCCTCCAGGTGGTTGGACACCAGCCTGCTGTAGGTGTTTCTGCTGCAAGTATTTCATGTCAAGAGCTGGTTCACTGTAAAGATAAAAACATTTTAGGTACTGTGATAATACATCTGTTCAATTATATTGTGCAACAATTTCAATGTTATACAAAGCCACTAGATCCCAAGACAGACCTTTGATACATAAAAATATCAGAAAGGTACGAAAAATAAAACAATACGGTTTTAATTTCAAACCATGCAGTAGTCTGGCCTGCTTTTGACAGCTTGTTGCATTATATTTTGTCAAGGGCAATTTGAGGTGCAAGTCAAATTCATGGAGTATCAAGACTTATCATAATGACCTTGAAATGACATAAGATGACCTTAAATGACCTTGGAACAAATTTTTGATCATTTATGAACATTTGACCTTGAATGACCATGACCTTACCCCATGAGGAAACATCTTTGGTCAAGGACTATTTATGCTGTAAAAAAATTGGTTCATGTAAAATCAACGGTTCAAGAGTTATTGCAGTGGCCTTGAAATGACCCTGAATGACCCCGGGTCAACTTTCTGAACATTTTTGTATTTGACCTTGAAAATATTATTTTGACCCTGAATGACCTTGATCACACCCTGAAAAGGTTTCACAAAGAAAGAAAGTTTTAACCGAATAAAGACCATGTCAACAAGTTTCATTATAATGACCAAAGCCCTTATGGTTCAGGAGATATACTCCAGCAAAATTACGGATAAATTATGCAAAGCAAATTAGGTACTTTATATCCATATTTTGCGCTCAAAGTGTGCGCAGTCTCAGCTCAGCCCCATCATTACCCACTCACCAAATATCATCAACATAGGGCATACTGTTTCCGATGTTTGGTCAAGACAAGAATCGTTGATGGCGGACAGTTTTAAGTAATTGCGGTCTCTTCCTGAAAATTTTCAGGCCAGACAAAAACGATATCAGAAAGATATTTGAACAGTCAAAGGGGAACAAATAGGTCTTAAAATATGGTAGAATAACAATATGGCAATCACAACAGCTAAGTGTGTTGCAGCAACCTCATAGTGTGTAATTATTAAAAAGCATCACTTTGATGAAATGCAAAAAGAGACATACACAAGATTATGATTATGAAGCCAGTTTCAAAGAGACATAAACAAGATTATGATTATGAAGCCATTTTCAATCAAGACTCTTTTAAAACATGACTCAAAATACATTAAGAACATTTTAACTTGCTTATCAACCCATTCTAACAGTTTCTGACACCAATAAACTTTTTCTTGGTTTGTTTGGTGCACCAAGTCTCCGTTGTTAAATAAAATAAATGTGTTTCTCAAAGACTCAGTTGAATTATGGGTATGGCTCATTGCATATCGGGTATCTCCAAACACTTGTGACCATGTAGTCAGTTTTTTCAGCAATAAGTCCCTATTCTTATAAAATACTTCTAAATTCAACGATGGAAATATTTTGCTATAATTCAATATGGTTTTGCCCCAATTTATCAGTAGAGTATCTAAATTTGAACTTATCATGGGGTATGAGACTAAAGTGAGGCACTTTGTTTAGAAACTTTGATAAGTCAAGAGAGTTTAAAATTCAGGTTACTGAAGAGGGTTATGAAAAGATCTATTGGATTACTGGAAAAGTAGACATTTTCGCACTAAATTTATTCAAGTGCTTCTTGTACATTGCGAAATGCACCATGAAAAATAATATATATTTACCACGCTTATTAAAACTTTAATGCGAAAAAAAGTTCAAAATGTTTGAAACTTGGCCATGCACAAAAATTAGCCAACTCAAAAATGTCCATGTTTTAGTAACTTGAATAACATAATACATTACCTTGATCTTGACATAACTGCTGCAGGTCTTGTAATGGTTGATCTAGGGGTGGGCGATATCTCCTCAGGAATGGGCGGTATTGAAGAAGTGTGTGTCAGGATAGTATTACTCCATGGTCTGGACACTGGATTGGATGATGTACTTGTCACCTGTAAAGCCATTAGAAAGAATGCATTTTGATTAACTCAGGCTAAAACTTTATGTGAGATTTTATCTGAAGGTTGTCACTCATATTTATCTCTAAGAACATACATGCAAGTTACCTACACTAATAAAAAAGTTTTAAAAAAAGGAGTAGCTTGTTTTCAGTGTCATAAATTATTATTAGTCTGTTGTTAGCACTAGTAAGTATATAAGCTCCCTCCCACAAACAAATTCTCTGCTATAGTCAGCTGAAACAAACCTTTTCATTCTGGGCGGGACCAAATCGCACCGTGCTTGAGCAACAAACCAATCAAATCGATCATCAAGTCACGCAGCAACAGAATTGTCAAATCACGCGAGCTCACGAGTATCGTGTGAGTTGCGTTTGAACTTTAACCTTGGAGCACGAGAGGCGTAAAAGTGAAAAGGTTTTCTTCACGCGACTATAAGATCCAGTGACTTAATCCTCACAGGATTTGACATCTCCAAGTGCCAAGTCATGATTATTTAACAAATTAAGGGTACGAGGAATCCACATGCTCAGGAAAATGTGAATCCTAACTATTTTTCAATCATGAAAAAATAAATAGTTTCCACTGCCTTTGCGGGGACTCCAACCATGGATTATGGCGGGGGTTAGTCATGCATTACGAAGCGAGAGATCTACCGCTGAGCTATCAAGGCAGCGTTGAGATGGTGAACTAAAATCTAAAACATAAACATTAGAATGCCGTATTTTTCTTTTGTTTATATAAAAATTGCAATTTTTCCCTCATTGGAATGCTCAATTTGTAAGTATGCGAATGCGTATATCAGACAAAATGTAGAAAATGTAGATACTAAAATCAGGCTATTCACAGCTCAAACTGGGCGAACTCAGAGTCATAATTCACGGGCAAAACAACGCGGGTTTGTTACATTATCATCCAAAATCAACACAACACATTTATAAAATATTATTTGTAATTCAATAAAAAGTATCAAGCCTACAATCTGTCAAAATTTGAAAACAGGCGAATCGTTCGAACATCATAACATTTTAAGGTTTCGGCGAAAAAGGTGTAAATTTTTCGAAGTAGTTTATTGACGTAATTTTGACCTTGATAATGGATGTGAAATCACTACTTAAGTCTCATGTATAAACTAGAGACTCTATTACATATGTACGCAAAAAATTGTATTATTCTGATATGTGTAAGTAGGTAAAAAAATGCAGTAAAGATGCCGTTGGCAAAAATGGGACCCATTTAGGGACTGTAGCCTTAAATTCCACAAGACATCAATCCATATCATATCTAAATTTTGGCTAAACTCACGGACAAAATGAACACATCAACTCACATCCATAACCCTGTACATGTTCGTCGTCGGTGGGAATGTTTGCACTGACAAGAACCCTACTTGTGTCTGAACACATATTAAAGAGATCTACACATTGTCATCGCTCTAATTTCTTAATCCGGGGCCTATTTCACTAACGTCTAAATCCATCGCAAATGCCAAACTTCATCGCAAAAGCGAGAGATCATTGCAAATTTGCGATGGATTTCCCGAAACCAATTCACTTAGATTTGCGATTGCGATCATTTTGTTTGCGATTTTAATCTTGCGAGTGCTTATGAGCTTCTGCAAAGAAAACATCGCAAATGGAAGTCATCGCAAATTCTTGATATCACATGATTTTATTTCGCGCCATATTTGGACAAGATCACCATGGAGATGTTAGTGAAATGGAAAAGTCATCGCGATGGCTTGTAATTTGTGAGAGTGTCTGCAATATTTTCACTCAAACGATACCTTCACTGGCAATAAATTACTAAATGCAAATCAAGACATTATTACAAGAAGTCGTTCTTGTGCTGTGGTTAAAACTGGTATGGCTATAATTGTCATAAGCTTTGAATCTACTAACAAGAGACGATGAATTGACAACAAAAATAACAATTTATTCCTCCGCATATGCAAAATAACAGTAACAGATTTAAAAAATGGTACAATAAACTGTAAATTATAATAGTCACCTCACACTTCCTGGATATACTTCCAGGGTCTATGTGCAACTTGGGTTTCTACCTCAAAAATAAGATTTCGGTGCGCAGTGCTGCGCACATATTTCATGAATGACGGATAAATCCGGACGATAATAGTTGCTGTGAACACTTAGTCGGATTGAACGTCACGCCCACGTTTAAGACAAATGTAAGATGGCTCTTTCTCTTATTCAAGCATATAGTCTAATTTTTTTTACGTCGTTTAGTATCGACACTACAATTTTGTTTATCGATATGTTGAAAGTTGTGTAAATATTGCGACAATCGATTTTTCTGACAATCGATTACAGCACTAATTTAAAGTAGGTCATTTCTTCACAAAACTTTCACTTAAAAGCTTTTAAAATTACATCACAGCATGGTACCATCTTCTGCATTACACACTAATTCAAGTCAATAATTCTTGCCTTCTTATTCCTGTGTTTATAAGAATACAATTATATAAAATCTAGACTCCTCGGGGGGTACTCGAAAAAAAATTGGTTGGTATGTGAGATCCGCGATATTCAACATAGGGTCTTGCGGAACAGATTTTTGGTCAAAAATAGGGTCTATGGAACTGATTTTTTCCCCGAATTGAGGTCTCAAGAACTGCTTTTTTCCCATAAAAATATGACTATTTGAGCTGAAAATCACCACAAATTAGCTTGCAAACATAAAACACAATTTTGAGTCATTTTCTTTGAAAATTGGGAACTGAAGTAATCTTGAAAAGAGCATCTTGGGGAGCGGAGGAGGCTTGAAAAGGGGGATCTTGAGGGTGGCACATACCGGTACCTTACGTCAATGTAAGTACCCCCACCCCTGGGCTAGACTCCAGAATGAAGTGATTATTTTCTTTATCCATAAACTTGCTACTTGCCTAAAGAAACGGGACAGTGTGCCTCTGTTCTGTCCAGAGAGGCCTTATCCTTCCTGTTTTTAATCACCTATTTACAAGTCATATAATACTGCTGAGGGCATTTTTCTAAACTGGTGCATTTGAACAAACACGGTCTCTTGATGATGATAATGATGATGATGATGATGATCAATAAATTGAAATTAGACATGACCTAATTCTGAGGAGGAAAGATTACAAAAAGACAAGACTGGAAATGTGCAACTAAAATACATCACAAAAATCTACCTTCTAAAACACCATGGTATTTAACAGAAGATAAGACTTCATATCCTCAAATGTTTTTATCATTTAAGTTTATTGAATATTGGCCAAAACAAATATCATTTAAGTTTATTGAATGTTGCCCAAAACAAAACCTGAAAAGTATTGAACGTACTTCTAACAAACATACAATGTATGATGAATAACAAAACATTAGTGGGATAAGTATGTTAGGTGTACATTTCACTCTATATGGGGATGTGTGACAGAGCCTTATATTATTAAAGCCTAAAAACCTCAAATTTTCTGCATAAATTGGAATTTCATATCACAAGTCAAATTTATTTAGCCAGAAAAGCAGATATTGCCTGGTAAATGACTCTGAAGTTCTCAATTTCCATTTTATTTTGTTTTGCTTTTGTCCAAAGATTTTGGAGGTTAAAGCCTAAATTAGAGTTTTTCTTTGAAAAGAATATTCTATGCCATTTTCATCCAAAAACTATTTGCTATTCAATCGGATTAGGTAGAAATATAATTTAAATATGGATAAATGTTGCATGAAATATTCTATATGATTGTGGACTCTGAACAAACCCTAATTCAAACTCTGCTCTACTGTTAGGCTAAGATAAAAAAAATTGTGTGTTGTCCTTTTGGGGGAAAATTTTAAAGTCGGGTCGGCCGGTCAGGATTCTTTTTTTTTTTACTTTACCTCAAGGAGATTTTGACCTTAAAAATCTCTACAAATAATGCATTTTAAAGCAATACTATTTTTTTAGCTTATTGGGTTTGTTTTGGGTAGATAGGCCTACCGCCCAAATGATTTGATTTAAATATGCTTACTTTTTCTGTTATGCCCCTTTGTTGAAATAAATTCGAGATCCCGAATTTAATTCCACATGTATTAGTATAGGAAAGCATACATGTCCCGTTTATCCATTTTTATTGACAAAATACACTTGAAAACGCTTTTAGATAGTCACTTTCCTTCAATTTTTACTGTTTTTACTTTAAACCATTTTTTGATCAAAATCTTATAGTATTGCTTTAAAGTCATATGATGACAAAACAAGATAATTTATTAGCTATTTCTGACAGGACACCAAAGATTTGTTAATTTAACACATTTATTGTGAGTTTCTGTGCTAGAAACGGCAAGTTTAAAAGAAAAAATTGTACAAAAAAAATCCCGACCTGATTTTTGCCAGATATAGGGTCGGTCGGAAAAGGGCATCACATCAATTTTTAGGCCTAATGAAAGATATGCTACTTACCAGGGGTGTATGAGCTGGTTTATATGTAACCTGTGGTCCAGCTGCAGGGCCATCAAACATCCCGACAGGTTTTCTGCTCAACTGAACCTCGTTAACTTGCTTGTTCAGCCAGTTGATAACTGTAAAATCAATAATCAATGAGAGACAGTTATTTAAATAAAAATAAATAAATACAGGGGATTTATAGTGCGCTATGCCTCCCTGATTTGTAATTCCATGCCGCCTATGCATACTTTACAAGTGTTCTCTGACCACTGTGGCCTAAAGTAAGCTTCATTCCACACCAAGCATCATTTCAGGTTCTGCGGCAACCTCAAGGGGCGCTGAACCTTGATTAGCCCACATATGCACCATAGCTGTCAGTATCAGCTCCCCAAGTTTCGTACAGGTTTCCATTAGAAGTTATCTTTCATAAACATGATATGAAAGGCAGTACCGTTGCAAATTAAATCCTTTTATTAAAAAATATAGCATGTGACCTGTTGCCATGGCAACGGCAGCCATATTGGATTGGCCATTTTGCAGGGTTGATTTCTTGCAAACCTTGTAAACTCACAATCGTTATCCTGGAAATGAATTTTGAAATAACCCCTTCAAAGTGATACATGAGGTTTTAGCACATTATCTTGACATTCATATGCAGTTTGTTTCATATTCATAGCATGTTTAACTCTCGAGATATGAGGTTTGCAAGATTATCAACCCCGCAAAATTTGATTAACAGACTATATGATTACCTCTTTCCTATATTTTTCAAAAGTCAAATATTGTGATCTTGAGACGGAATTGTATTAATATCATTCCTTGAAAATATTTGCAACTGGTCATAAAAGAAATCACAAGTGGATTCTTGACCAAATATTATGACTGAGTAAACAGAATAGTAATGCATCTTAGAAATGTCAAACAGCCACAACCCGTCTTAAAGCAGATCTTTGTCTTAATGTTATTTCACATAAATGTAAACTGTTATTCAGCTGTTATTTCCGAAGAGACTTTTGTATCAATACTAGACTGGAAACGCATCTTAATGTCAAGACAGTCATGACAAGTTCAAGAGCAGAACTTTCTAAAATGTTACTTCACACAAACTTGTCTTCAAATGTTATGTCAAACGAGATTTTGATATCAGCACTAAAGATCTGAGTACATATAATAAGACTAGTAACATTGACACGTTTTTATGCATGTTTCAGAAATTCAGAGTGGGAT
>JXSR01S075472.1:47151-58931 GCA_000969725.1 Ophiothrix spiculata | reverse complement strand
GGCACGCGCACCCCAGGGTCTACAACAAATAAAAATGGAATAAAGAAATAAAAACAATCGGAAAACAACGAAAAAGGGCGCAGTAGTCCTAATTACTGCAAATAATACATTTGGCGAACCATCCTATATAGGCAGGTGCCCGCAGCGCGCAGCCCCCTGGACCCGTCGCCGTTTTGGATTAGGAATTATTGCGCACCCCAGGGTACACAATCCTGGCTACGCACCTGAAGAGAGATGTCAACGTAACAAGATGTTACCCGTTGAATGATGGGAATGATCTCAATTTTTCTATTTGATCAAAATTTCAGTTTTTAGTTGTAGATATCTATCCTTAAATAAGGCTAAACTTAACTTGTGAAGCAGAAGTTTAACCCTTTGTTTGTGTACAACTAAACTTGTTTTCAGTTTTCTAGGTTTGTTTTATGATCAATTTAGGTGACGAAAATAAAAAATAAAGTCAGCAGCCGTTTTTTGGCCAAAATTGTAACAAAAAAATCAGTTTTTCTCATAATATTTTCAGATTTGTGGGTTATTTTTGGCCAAAAAAAAATCGCCCGACTGAACGACCCTTCTTGAGAGGTCCTCCCCCCCATAAAACAGGATATTTTATTGTCGCCTTAGTGAGATATGCTAAAATATGCATGTAAAGCTTCAATTGAACAATGTTTTTTTGTTGGACGTTCTTGTGAATATTATTATTAAGCTTTCATTATACAAGAAAGCTTCTTCAGTGGCTAAGCACTGCTATTCTAGAAGGCCCTGTAAATATTAGTTTGCAGGTTTGATCAAAAGCAGTTTTGATCATTTCTGGGAGTTTGAAGATGACTAGTTTTATATAAAACAATCCCAACCATCATTCACTATTAACTTGAATTTGTTTTAAAGAGTGATTGCAATTCTCACGAAATACAACAGTCATGACTTTATATGTGATAGTATATTAAACTGATGGAAACAAACAAACAAAAAACTTTTAGGTGTATGAAATACCAAAATTAGACCATCTGGCCGCAAATCCTACTATTTGGACTTCAGACCTGCAAAAAATGTAATTTTTGAAGTAAAAAGTGACCCTAAAACAGATTTTAAGTAATTGTACATTCCATCCCGTATGTGAATAAGGATTGGGAACAATTGAATGGAAACAGATGTTGGAATAAAAGGATGCATGTTTAATGCAGACAGTGGCATCTTTCATATTTTGCATGACGACATCATAAAGAATTTTATGACGAACGTAAAGGAGAACACTGAATAGAATGCCGGCATTCTATATGACATGTGTGTACAGCTGATTCATCCAGATATTTGATTTTCTATGAAACTCTTAATTAATACAAAGCTGGGATTGATAACATATATAGCATTTTATGTACAATACTACTATTTAATTTAAAGGTCAAATGTAATTATTTCTGACAGCAGCAAGTGTGATGCAGATGTAGATTTATCAAGGTCAAGGTTTGATATTGGAAGAAGATGTCACTATAAATGAACCAAAATTGTAAATTGAGTGATATCTTTGACCACCCATTACTAAGAGGATGAAAAGTTCAAGGCTTGATATGGGCAGTTATTTTCATTTATGTCTTTCAACCTCGTGTGATATGAACCCAAACTGTTAATATTTTCTCCTATGAAACAAACAGGGGATAACTTATAGTATCTATTCACATAAAATATAAACATAATTGCTATTTTTATAATTTGTATTTTCAGAAATTAAAACTAATTTATTTTTCAATATAGGAGATGCTCTTTTAGAGGATAGATAGCATTGCTACTATCTCTTGAAGATATCAGCAATGCTATCTACAGAAGATAGTATAAGCAAATTATAACTGTTTATCTTCAGGATTGCCTATTTACTAAACAGCAGCAAGTCTTGAATGATGAAAAGATTTATACGTTATTGGGTTGAAGACCTAAAAATAAAGTTAATACTGACCTATGACACTCACCAGTTCAATATTTCTGTAATATTTTCAGGGAAACCCTTCTCCGCCCTCAGCAGGTGTTGGCTGAATGATGACTGCTGAATCCTCTACTACTGGAGGTAGATGGCGTTCTATTTGGTGTTTCTAGTAGTAGAGAATCATACAATTTGGAAAGTTCATGGCCCCCGTCTCTGTTTAAGTCGGGGCTGGTTTCTCGTTTGATATAAATGGCCTCCCGTATCTTCCTTGGAATTAATTTGTCTTCCCGGCATAAAACCTTAATGTTAGCATTATCAAACTAGTCTTCTCACCACAAAAGATTGCATAGAATTGCTATTTACAGCTAAGATAGCATTCCATCATCATGAGCTAACATAGCTATTTCGGATAACACAAATCCAATTTACAGCAGATAGCATATTAACCATCTCTAGTAGATATTTTTTTTCTTTAATGATGATATTTCTTCTTTCTTTTTATCTTTTCTTTTTCACAGCATCATTGTTACTACCATGGTGTTGTGAGGGGAGTGGAAGAATCTAGCGTAGCACTCAGCACATGTAATGGCTTGAGGTATGTGTAGTCAGAAGTTTAAATTCTGCTAAGAATAGTTTTTAGTCCTCATGACATTTTCAATGCTCAATTTGCTTCACAAGTCCCGTTTTGTGAAAACTTGAAGCCAGCAACTCTTACCCCATATAGATGAGTTGACATAGGACGTCATGCCCGGCAGTGTGGGCGGTCATATCTATAATGGTTCCTTGCCCGGCACTATGCGTGCGCAGAAGGTTTTATTTAGGACACATGCTTTCAAAATTCACACCAAATCAAGTAGGGCTATTGAAATGTGCAGCAATCATTTGTTGTTCCCTCATGCATATCTGTGGACTAGCTCCTTAACCGTGTTTATAAACATTAGTGTCAACTCATCTATATTTTTTCTTAATCTTATATCAAAGTCTTCACATGTGCTTATCATTGAACATGCATAAGGATTGTTCATACCATAGTCCAAAGGTCATAGTCAATACCATAAGAAAAGTAATAACATTTAATGTTCTCATTGCTTAACCTTCATACAATGATCAATACAAGAGCTGGCATTATCATAATTCTTCAATAGTATTCATGAATCCAGTCTTGTTGTTTTATAGGTAGAAAATAAACTCTCATAAACACCTGCAACTTATAAGAATCAGGATGAAATGCAGTTTTACAAAATCTTCTTCAAACTTCAAAATGGATTTTATTTGAGGACAATTTTCACCAACAGAGTGGAAACTCTTTATAACAAGTTGCTGGGGACAGACAAACTATTCGTTTTCTTAATATCCAAAATTTGGCATATATATTAGGGTTTTAAAAATAATAAAAAAACAAAGAAAATTACGTAAATGGTTCTTTCTAACAGAGATTTTCCTTTGTCTGGACCATTAATGCGAGAGGGTAGATATTTGCATGGGTGACAGGTTGATATGCAAATTTCTATACCATATAATGTGGTATAGCCAAAAATATTAATAGAATTTTGCCTACACATTAGACGTACATTAGTTCAATATATGTTAATGTCATGTGACATCTGATTTTTCAATATTCAGGGATGTGCATGCAATGATTCCCCAGCTTGTCAGCCTGGTAATTTGCCAGCATGTTCTGAAACTTGTCCAACTTTTTATTAACTGAAATTTCTAAATGACCAAGTAGCCTGGCAGAGACGTACTGTTAGAAAAACTTTTAATTTTATATCCATGTGTTTTATATTAATTATTCTAATGTTATTCATGTGGAAAGTATTTGTGACCATCCATCGCAAACCTACAGTAAAGTCAGCATTTTTTTATTTAGAGCTATAGTGCCAAATGCACACGTAGGTCAATTGTGGTTTCTGCAGATTTTTAAAATAAAATGTTCATGCCTCTATTAAAGTCCCAGCAAGCAAAATATCAGCTTTAATTTCTACTACAAAATACTTGAAAACTAGCATTTTTTAAATGTAGTCACATTGGAAATGTATATGATATGAAAATGTTCATGTATGTTTTCTTGGTTTTAGCAAAGTATTCGTTGGTTTTTGGTATTCTGATACGTAATGCTTAAAAGAATCATAACTCTACTTTTGGGTGAATTTGAAACATGCGTCATTTTAAAGTTCAAGATGTGTTCTTTTTATATAACACAAATTTGACCAGGAGCCAACTTTAAGGTTCTGTCACGAATCATCGAATAACGTACAAAGGTTTCATATACTGTATATAAGAGAAGAGATCAACGTCGGCCCATGAACCTCTGCGCCCGATTATCAAACACATTTTTCTCTCATTTTTTCATCAAACTCTTCCTAAATAGCCCATATATTTTGTTAAATAATATAATTTAAATAAATATAACAGAAATTAACAGAATTTCACCAATTTTAATCTCCAAATTTGTGTATATTTCGCCTTGTGCAATACACACTTCTATAACTATTTAAATTTCCCCGTGATAATCAGATAAAACTTGTGGTGTAATGGTAGAATTCTCGCTTCACGTGGCAGGGGTCACGGGTTCGATTCTTGCTTTGGTCTTCATTTTCCATCTTTTTTTCTTCATTTCTTTTCTTTTTATTTCAATTATATCCAATCATTTTCTTTGACTTATCACTCTCTATGATACAATTTTCTTTTTTTTTTCATTTTATCCTCTTTTTTTCAATAAAATAAGTCATGAGCTACTGATAAATTATTGTACACTTCGCGCGGTAGCGTTATCCAGATAGCGAAAAATAGGTATCTTCGGATGACCATTGTGTGTTTATTAGGAGTACAATAAGGAAACCTGTGATAAAATAATGTTAGGAACATTCATCTCCTTATGGGTATGTGTCTAAAACCTTAATTGTACTCCGATTACAACCACAGTGAGCTTCTAAAGTTGGCCAATTTTGACAAAAACGCAATGTATTTCAATGGAACAAATTAGCGATATTTGAGTTTCTGTATAAGAGATTGGAAATACCGAAAAGGCTAATGGGCCGACGTTGATGTCTTCTCTTACTGTATATCAAACAAAATGTTCAGAAAACAGTTCCACAACGTTCTGAAGTTTGTCGGTTGGATCTACGAGAGATACAGCGAATATATATAATGTTAAACAAGAAAAAACAACCAACTGTGTAGACCTTAGCTTTCGGTCCGCACTGGACCTTCGACGGAGGTGACTTAGTGAAAATATCTAGAAACGCTACAAAAAATAAAATAAAAATGAGAAACAGTATATGAAACAAGGTTTCATATACTGAACATGTGTGCTAAACAGACCACCACCACCACATGGATAATGAATTCAACGTGTGCATAACGGACAAACTGTATTGAACGTACGTCTTTAAACAAACACATGACGAATAACAATGTATAATATAAACAAAAACGATAATGGGATAAGTATGATAGGCATATGTTTGGCTCTACACGGTGACATAGTGGGCAGTCCACGCATTTTAATGGGTGGGGGTTTGAAATCTTGAAAACTTGTTAAAGGGTGGGGGTTCACATTTTTCCACTAAAAAGGGTGGATTGATATAAAGGGTGGAAGCAAACTATAAAGGGTGGGGGTTCTTCAAACTCCCAATTTGTGCAACTAAAACAACATGGAATATCCTTTGACTGAAAATAAGTGAGGTGATATTTCAGGATTGCTTTTGGGTGTTACCATGACACCCAAACTGGGTGTAAGATAAATAGGAATACTTTCAGTTTAAAAATAAGTGATGTGATATTTCAGTACATTGTATGCTAAATGCTTTTGAGTGCCCGTGTATAACATTACCATATGACACCAAAAGTGGATGTAAGAAACATATAAATTGCTAAAAGGGTGGGGATCTGGAATTTTAAGTATTAAGGGTGCCTTTATAAAAAGGGTGTGGTAAAATAAAAAGGGTGGGGGTCAAATCCTACTGCCCACTATAGGTGATGTGTGACAGAGCCCTTACTAGAGGTGTGTGGTGTGTGGTCACATTTTATCATGTGCCATTATGTTTATGTTATATGCATTTGGCAATTTATCAATGGATTTCTCAATAAGAGGGAATTTGTGTAGGCTTTACTGTGTATGTGTCGGCCTGATTTCCAACTTACTGTCCGGCCAATTCAAACCTACCCATATTTGGAGTTGTTACATCATTACCCAGAGGGAGGGAGAGTCTTGTAAAAAGACTGGTCATGTTCAGCAAAAAATGGAAAAAGGATATTATAACCCTGAAATTGTCTCACACGCAGCAGAGAATTATAAGTAAAACAAGATCAAAATTGTCAAAATACTGTCAAATACTCATATACTTAAGGCCGCATAAAAA
The DNA here is from genome assembly GCA_000969725.1 of Ophiothrix spiculata. Lineage (NCBI taxonomy): Eukaryota > Metazoa > Echinodermata > Ophiuroidea > Amphilepidida > Ophiotrichidae > Ophiothrix > Ophiothrix spiculata. The sequence goes on along the minus strand of JXSR01S075472.1, from coordinate 52,652 downwards.
ATAACGTTGTTTCTCGTCCCCTCCCTCCACTCTTTTTTTCTTTAAAAATTGAGCTAAATCGTTCAAATATCAAGACCCGCTTACCTCTTTAAAGGATTCTTTTAATTTTTTATGTTTTTAACAACAGAACTGTCATCAAACCAACATCTACACATCGAGTTAATAGACAGCAACTGAATGTACAGTCAGCATCTACCAAGGGTAAACCTGGATTGTTAATGGCTCTCCCCAACCCCCCAACCCCACCAAAAAACCCAAAAAAAACACCTCCCTCCCTCCTCACATTTTGAGAAACCTTCGGACGAGAAACAACTTATTTTTTGTATGCGGCCTAAAGGTATGCTTTCAATTCATGGGATTATCCTTTAGTTAAGGATACATTTTGTTATAGTCCAAATATGAACATAGTATTCAACTTATATTACAAGTGTCCCCTTCCCGATCATTACCGACTAACAGTGGTATAATTTCCTGTAGTTTTGTTCTGATAAATATCAGATTGTACAACCAATACAATAGAGGAAGAATGAAGTAGACCTTGTATTATTTCACTTACTTAGCTTTGATAAATATTAAGTAAAAATGAGATTTAGAAGAGTTGCATTTCTTCAATATATGGGAGGTTTGTCTTAGGTTCCATCGATTTATATTTGACCATTTCCCCATTTTTAGTGCATTTGAATTTTAATTCCTTTTGTGTATATCAAATGGATGATATTTCTAAGGGGATGAGTAATTTCCAAACATTAAACATGCTAATGTATTTGACAATGCATCCCAGATGCATTTGCAATGTATTTCCACTGATGCATCAATGATGTTATTGTGACATCACAAAAGAATGGACGATAGACTCACGATGTGCGCTTGTATCGACGGTAATTATGCCAACCTTTTGCAATGTTATGAATTTACATTGGGAATACAATGCTGATATAAAATGAGGCCAGAAGGAATTTTTTCCATATTCTTTTAGTTAATTTGTTGGAATATTTTATGGCAAGCCATTTGTAGAATTAATTTTATACAAAATGATTATTATTTAATCACTTTCAATGTCATTTATGGTATTATACCACAGTCTTCAGGTTTAGTTAGCCCATCAATACACAATCGAAATTTATAAATGTAAAAACAAAGGGACCAAGTACACTTGAGGTTCATGGCTAGTCTATTAAGTTACCTGGTTTAGTTAAACTTTAAAGAATTTAACATTTTTTAAAGTTTAACCTTACAAGAGTTCTGGGTTTTTGGTTTGACCTGAAGTACTTTTTTCAATACAAAGTTTTAAATTAAGCATAGTACAAAACTTTGTACCATTTTTTTCTGATTCTCCGTATTAAGTATGGTACTTGCTTGTTAACATGAAAGTATGTCACAGTTTCACTCATGCCTCAAAACAATTATTACAGCATTCTCAAATGCGATAAGATTTTGGTATTTGCTCAATGATAAAAGTATAAAGAACTGTCCCTGAAGGAGATTGTGTTTTTAATAACTGTGATGATATTCCCTCTGAGAATGATGATATAATTTGAAATTAACACCAAGAGAGAAGTGCCTTTCAGTAGTTTTGTATATTCTTGTTTCTACTCTACCTCTTTGGTTGTACTTCAGTCTCGAGGATTTCAATCACGATACTTTGTGAAAAGAAGACAATGTGCCTGCCAGTTGTTTAAGTGATAATAGGAGAATGCTTAAAAGATGCATGTAAAGAGATGCAGGGTACACTCTCATCAAGCGAAGTAATTACAAGTTGTCATTAATGATTCCAATGTTTACCTGATGAGATTTTGTTGTGCTGGTCCCGAAGCTAGTCCTAGGCTAGGCTAAGCTTAAGAACTAGGACGCATACTGTCTAGGGTCATAACGAGCTTCTAGGCATGTGCTGAGAATAGTTTAACATACTACTTTATGTGAAATATGATGATAAGAAAAATGAACTGTGTCAATTGAAAATTTCCATACAGGTATAGATAAGATGAATTTTGAGATCGCATCTTTTTCTTAGCTATGTTATCAAATAATGGATTTGTAGGTCAGTTGAGTGAAAAGTGCCAACTAACACCATCCTTATTGCTCTCTGAATTGTTTGCAAGCGACTTTACTGACAATTATATTTGAAGCATGTAGAAGTGGGCATGATGTCCTTTTTACACAATTTGTCTGAAGAAATTTAATCACATTTCTAAAGAAAAATTATTACAAAAGTTTGACCTATTTCTTTTATGTTGCATTCAAATCACGCACTAGAGCTTTTTTCACTTTTATGATGAAGCAATCAGCTGTGCTGACATTTTGGACTTCAAGTGATTTTGCTTAAGTAAACTGTTGAGATTTACTGAGATTGGCTGGAGTTAAGACTCATACAAGTGCAAGCAGAAAGGTTTCAAGAATTTTCAAATATAACCAAACATTTTAATCTCAAGTTTTTTTTTTCTTTTTTTGAAAGGTAAGTGCAAGCAGAAAGACTTACTTAAATCAGATATTCTAATTCTCAAGGTTCTTTTTTTTTGTTTTTTGTGAAAGGTAAGTCAAAATTTGTCCATTTCAAGATCAATGATCCTAAATTTTAGGTACTACCATCGCTACATGTCCATATGATATTTATGCAAAATAAAAATTCATACATTTGTAAATGAAAAGTTTTATTATTCCAATTCAAACTTTTAGCAATATTTTCAGCTCCCCAATATTATTTGCTCGTTTGACATGAAAGTATGTCACAGTTTCACTCACGCCTCAAAACAATTATTACAGCATCCTCAAATGCGATAGGATTCTGGTATTTGCATAATGATAAAAGTATAAAGAGCTGTCCCTGAAGGAGATTGTGTTTAATAATTGTGATGATATTCCCTCTGAGAGAATGATGATATAATTTGAAATTAACACTGTGTCAATTGAAAGTTTCCACACAGGTATAGATACTATGAATTTTGAAATCGCATCTTTTTCTTAGTTATGTTATCAAATAATGGATTTGTAGGTCACTTGAGTGAAAAGTGCCAACTAATACCATCTTATAGTGCTCTCTGGATTGTTTGCAAGCGACTTTACTGACAATTATATTTGAAGCATGCAGAAGTGGGCATGGTATCCTTTTTACAAAATTTGTCTCTAGAAATTTAATCACATTTCTATAGGAAAATTATTACAAAAGTTTGACCTATTTCTTTTACGTTGCATTCAAATCACGCACTAGAGCTTTTTTCACTTTGATGATGAAGCAATCAGCTGTGCTGACATTTTGGACTTAAGTGATTTATTGAGTGACTTTAAGGTTTACTTAGATTAAGTGGAGTTAACGATACAAGTGCAAGCTGAATGGCTTTCTTTTTCAGAATTTTCAACAAATTTGACCAGATGATTTCAATTTTGAAGGTTTTCATTCCAAAATGTTTTAATAATAAAATTGAATATTTATGGTACATACAGATTTAGATTTTGGGCATCAAAATCTTTCAAGTATAGGTAAGGGGAGATTGGTCAATTGAAGACCAATTAACTGTAGAAAATGCTAATAAAAATGTTGATATAGTTTTTTCATAGACACTTTGTTGCTAATAAAATAATTTTTTATATCATTTAACCTCAAATGAGAGATCTATGTTCAAATGCAATATTTTTATTTATATACCTCATATATAGATTCCTGTCCTCTGATTGGTTAAAAGTGAGGGCATGGATTTTACTAGGCCAGGGGCATATTTTTCACTAGGCCCGCTCAATACATTTTGCGCAAAATACGGCGCGGTCAGCATTGAAAAGAGAAATTTCGTAAATCATTATCGGTTCTTTTAACCAACCAGATGACGAAAATCTACATATTCGGTATATAAAACGAATATTGACTGCTTTTTATTCGGGGCATGGTTTAAATTATTCCCCCTCGGTGATCTCAAAACCATGAATATGCCCTCAGCTTCGCTTCGGGCATATTCATGGTTTTGAGATCACCTCGGGAAAATAATTTAAACCATGCCCCTCAAAGCAGTCAATATTTGTATACTATAGTTAAATGGTTTGTCTCTAAGCGCAACTAAATCTTGAGGCTCAGAGTTGATTTGGAGGGAACCAAGTGTACCAGAGTACTACCGATTTTAGCTAATTTTAGCTCCGCGTGGCTGACAACCGTCAACGCTATTACACGGGCCAGTATACTAAGTCCGTAAATCCAATCTAATTCTACTAACATCATGAGTTATAGTGGTTGCATAATGTTTGATTCTGAAATTCCAAAAAAATGTGTTAGGAATTTTTGCTGTTGAAACATATTTCTAGCTGGGCTCCGCTGAGTATAGGCAGGAGCGGACATCCGGGCGTTTTGTTAACATCCGGGACATTTGTCAAAATAGCGCGGTGAAAACATTTGCCGACTTCCCATTCAACTCAATGGAGAAAATGCCGGCTCGCGGAAACTTCGATTGATTTTAGCAAATTGTCAAAATATTTCGATTCCAAAATCATATGAGATGTTTGGTATTCAAGTCGTAACAAAATGACAAACAACTCATCATTTCACAGATTTTCGTCTGGCTAAAAAAGAAAGAAAATGAAGGGATGACTGGCTGAAGTATTGAATGTTTTCACCGCGCACGAAGTCCAGCGCGAGTTATTTTTAGATCATTGTGCTGCGTATACCCTGCGTATGACGTGGGTCTGCTTTCACCTATAGCCCTTCAACCAATAAGTCATCAAGTTTTGAATAATTTAAGAAGAGAAATTGTAGCCTGTAATTGAACATACTTTTTTAATGCATAAGAAAACCATTATTGTGGTGACCTAGCGGTAGCTAGCTGATCAAATTGTAAAGTTACCTTATGTGTACTACAGCGCTTCCTAATTAGATTACCAACAGGTTATTCCCAAAATCTGGGTTTTCCTGTTTTTGCATTTATGGCCAATTTATTGATGAATTTGAGTGGAATCTGTATCTCCGTCATGTATCAATAGTAACAGACACCATGTATACATAGGATATATAAAATAGGATGTCATAGCATTTCTACCTGTACTTCATTTAATATACATACGAAGGGTATCAACAAGTTTTAAACTTTACCCAGAAGGAATTGAGCCATCCTGAGCGTAATTTTTACGTATGGAGCCATCCTGAGCGTAAATTTTACGTAGTCAATATGCAAAATAACACACTTCTCCCACTTTTACCCGACTATCCATAGACCGTTATTGTAAGGGTCCTCTCTGTTGAAAAAAATCAGTGTTTGTATTTCAATGAAAATAAACATTTTACGTCGGCCATGTTTTATATTATGTCATTGTGACGTCCAGCGACCAATTTCCATAATTTTGGTATCAATGGAAAGAAGGAAGCCTACCCTTTACTATGGTATCAAAGAACTAAACTTTGGTCATGTCATTTAGATGTACTGGAGTCCACCCTGTAATCCTTCAAATGCAGGGACTTAATCACGCCGTATGTCTCAATTTCCTCCATACAGCTTAAATTTTAAGTGAGTAGGTAGATGACATCTATT
>JXSR01S075471.1:75471-89926 GCA_000969725.1 Ophiothrix spiculata | reverse complement strand
CCAGATCTGAGGAACAAATTTAGGAATCAGAAAACACAGGATAGTCACACCACCATCACAGAACAAATATATATTCCAAATTAGTTATCTCTCAATTTTAAGATATTTCTGTGTACATGTTTGTACTTTTTTGGATATTACTACACTTTATTTAGAGCATTTCCATAAGTTTTTAATTCTAAGTGGAATCTAGGCTACTCCCTTTAAGAGAATTGAAAAAGATTTTTTGTAAAATCATGCAAACAAGATTTTCAACCAAATGGTGCTAAAACCATGCAAAAGGCAATGTATTGTAAAAACTGTAAATTTAGGTATTCAAACACGCCAAAGAGTTGTTCATCGCTAATCAACAACGATGCATCCATGCGTCTACGTATTTTTATTGCGCGAGGATGGCTTTAGCCACCCGAGCGTGATAAAAATACGCAGACGCATTAAATTGTAATTATTCTGTACTGGAGACAAGAACTTAACAGGCCTTTGGTTTATTTTCTTGCTCTCTTCCATAATGTTTATATACAGTGCAACCTCTTTTATCCGAACCTCATTTATACGGATTACTCTGTTATCCGGCTGAATAATTTCAAAGGAAAACATGTTTTGTCAGTGCCTATTATCATGATTTAATGCATTTGAAGGACATTTTTGTAATTTTTACCTTCAGAAAGTGCTTACAAAGGTTATTCACACATTAATACCACTTCTCATTGAATTATTTTATGTTACACAATTTAAAGACTTACATGTTATTAGGCAGATTTACACACAATTCTCTTATCCGAATTTTTCACTTATCCGGCCATTGTTTGGTCCCATCATGTCCGGATAAAAGAGGTTGCACTGTAGTTTAATGTGCCATTATATTGTGTACACAGAGTATTTATATGTATATGGAAATAAATAAATCATGTCTTATGTCTTCAGATGCAAGTGTCACTTGAAGAACCATTTCAGTCACCTGAAGAACAATTTCAAGAACCACTGACCCAAGACCAGAGATTATGCAATCCAAATTTATGAAAAATTGCAGATATTGTAGATACAACTTTCTTGCACTCACATATGCATGAACTTATCATTTTCATTTTCTGAGACCTAAAAGCACTTTTGTATTCGCTTGGTGATTACTAAAATTGAAAATATTAAGATAGCAATTGGGTCATTCCAATCTCAAATGTCACAAACGTTACCAAAATGTTACAGAATCCTGTCATTGAATTTGAATGAGCTTGACTTATCTTCATGGGCTGCTGCATACCTGGAAGATATCCAAAGCTCATTTGAATTGAAGATCAAGAACATGTAACATTTTGGTAATGTTTTTGACATTTGAGATTGGAATGACCCAATTAGAAGAAGTACTATGTTTAAATAAAGTGTGATAGGGCGTATTTTTACCAACTTTACCCGACTATAATAATATTGTTATGTTATGCAGCCTGAACTTAGCAGCTTTGTGCAGACTGCTGGCATAATACACAAAACCAATTTGTGACATGTCATATCTATATAGGTACCTTAACACTGCCATAATATATTACGTGCCATAGGACTTTGAAGGTTAACAAGTAAAAATCGTGTCTCAAGGTTGAATTCTAATTTTGTCAGAAACGTAACCTTTGATATGTATAAAACCATATGAATCAGGTTCAAACATCCAAAACATTAAAAAAAAGGTAATAAAATCCTAGATAAAAATCCCCTCTGCATTGTAGTTCTAAACAGTACACAAACTTTAAATATTATTTTCTCAAAACTATCTTTTTTCGAATCAGCTAACAGCCATAACAGATTTGAGTGGAACTTTACAACCAAACATCCAAAAATCATAAGGTATCATTTAAAGCTTTAAGTTTCAGCTTTAAAATGAGACCAAAATACTAATTTGTTTTTAGGACTCAACCTAAGATACCTATTGATATGACGGGTCAAATTTGTGAAGCTGATAAGCTCATATAACCAAGACTATAACATGCATGATAGGATTGGACACTTTAACATTTGAATAGTTGTAACTAAACTTAGATTTTATTTTATATGTATCTAAATAAATCTTGAAGAAAAACAAAACATACAAGTGTTTCCTTATTTGTGTTTTAATAAGAGTTGATGGTACTTTGTGTCTCTGATGGATGGTATTTGGTAAATCTTTCAAAGTCAATTTATTTCTAACCCAATCAACCACAAGAAAAACTTTTCCCAAGAACTTAACTTCTGGGAGAACAAATGTTGTGAGGAGAGCCTCAATTTGACAGTCAATTAAACTTGTATGTATCGAAGCTTTTCCCAAAATGGCAAAACCGTTCAATAGACTTATACAATGTACATGAAGAGGGAATGTGTTATTTACTGAAGTTTGCTGAACACCTGTTTTGAAAATATTTATCACACCAGAAAATCACAATGGCAATTTGATAGCATATACTCCAGGTCATAAAAATCTGAATGCATATGTGATTCTCAATTCTCATGTATTTCCATAGATTATATGAATTTATTCACATTTAAAGAACATAGCATTTATAGAGGTGCACGTTTGATTCTCGGAGGGGGGAGCATGGAAGTTTTTTGAAAAGAAACAAAATTTCAGCGGCGAAAAAAAATATCTTGACCCAAAGAATTGGAAGTTTAATGCATACCCTAGTAAAAATAACAAGAATCTTTAGTTTTTTTTTCTACAAATTTGATGACAATTACATTTTTACAAGTCAAATCTAATACAATTCTCATAAATCAAATTTCGTACTAAATTTCAACAATTGGCAAACATTTGGCATTTCCAAGGAATTTTTATAGGGGAACCTGTATTCTCTGCCATTTTGATTTAATAGCCATGTACATCCTATGGGAAGGCGGCCATCTTGGATTGTCGCTCATGGAGGGCGAGTTATTGTACGACGGCATTTTAAGGCTACGAGTGCCTCACTTTGAGAGTCTTCGCAACGGATTAGCGGGAAAATTGGCGTACTTAGATCATAGCAAGTCGCAATACACGCTACCTGAACCGCACACACGGTTTGCGTGTGAAACAAAATGCAAACGCTGTATATGTGATGATTTACGCGATCTGCCTGGATATCGGGCCAGTCTCCAAACATATCAGGAGCAGAAATGGATCCGGATCTGATAATGTGTGAGAAGATATTTTCTAGCTTTATTGAGCCAATTTTCAGCCACAGCTCATGATTTTGGCACAAGCACCTCTTAAACTTTGTCAATTGGCGCAAGATCAAAAACCTTTGCGGAAACACTGATCCGGAGGTACAATAACTTTGCTCCATGAGCGACACAAGATGGCGGAGAATACTGGTTCCCCTATAAAAATTCCTTGGCATTACTTGAAACTTGAGTTGAAAGTAATAGCATACCCAAAAAGTCAACCAACTCAATAAAACTTATGGTCAAAACCAAAAGTTTTGTCAATAAGTTGACATAGCAAATAATATAGTCATGGTTAAAGGTGTAGGATCCTATTTTGACACATGTATAATTTACTTTTAACTGATTGATATTCATTGTACAAGGTTTCAACCTCAGTTTGTGTCTTGTTTTCTCTCGAGAGGCAAAAGAAAGTATGCAACCCTGGGAATGAGGCTGTTATGTAAATTCAAAAGAAATGGAAAATAGGTATACCAATTAATTTTACATTTTATGCTATATCTCTGAAACTATAAAGAATTTCTAGGTGAAATTTTGGATTTTTCAATCAGAAAAATATGGGCTTAGCATCAAAAAATATACTACTTCCGGTTGAGCTCTGGGGGATGAGAATGTGATCGGAACCTACCTACACCTTTAACTTTAAGAGGTTGTGTTACTAATTCACTGGTTTGACAACACCATTAAGTGAATGTGTCCTACTCAAGATAGCAGAAATGATCAGTCAGAGCTGTAACAGAGACTGCCATATGCATTGACCGTATATTTACGATTGATGATCATTTGGGTCTGTTTTGAAAGTACACTAAAATGTGTTGTAAAACAATTTTACATGAATTTGAAAGAATTATACAACTATGACAAAGTGCAAATGGCAAACCTTTAATCAATCCTAAAATATTCTAGTTTTGTTTCATCAGTCTCTGTAAAATATGTATACACTTTTCTTACCATCTGAGTTCGACAAAAGTGCCATACATAATATGGCTCATGATCACAAAAAGATTGCATGATACTCTCACCAAAAAGTCAATTAAAATAGTACTGTTCATACACATAAAGAAATATTTTACTTAAACATCATCAGGTTAACGGAATGTGAAATTAAACTTTAAAAATACATGTACAATTTTGGTAAAAAGTTTGAATTAAAGTTAGTTGAATTAAGGGAAATGAAAATCTTGATCTGTTAAACCACTCGCAAACTAGCCCTACTTTGACCAATTTTGTTATAAAATTGGATAGATTAATATTGAGCCCATATTTATTGATCGAGCTATGAGTTGTAAAAAAAAATATTGGGCGAGATGCAAATACTTTAAAACTCCTAGCGAGACCAATAAATATGGGATGAAAATCATCCAATTTTATCATTATAATGCTCAGGATCACAGTTTTTCCACATTTGGATCCTTCAAAGCATAATAATGAAGTATAGGCCTATTGGGGTGACACTGCCAATTACCCATAATACATGTCATAAAGTACCCCTTTAGGCCTCGTATCCATGGAGTGGACTTCTCCTTTGTGGAGTGTACAGTGCCCTTCCATTGTTTTCAATGGTAACGCACCATGCAAACAATGAACCTTGGTTATGCTTAGTGATCAATCAGTGGTCTTATATATGGAAGATGTTTCCTATGACCTACAACACAAACAATGAACTCCTACAGCACAAACAATGAACTAGTATGTTCATTCTTGGTATTGACAATAGAAACAATAGAAGGTCACACTACACATGGGAATAGCTATGGATACTGGCCTTGAAAGCTTGTAAATGTTGAGTGATACAAATTCCTTATTTCTGAATGTACCATTTGGCACATGCACACCATAATTTCTGCTTCTAAACTGTCTATAATGATAGCACCAAATGCACCAAACATTTCTGCACACCCAACCCAATAGGTCTGATGATAATTTACTGATACCAAAAGGAATCTTTTCACAAGTGTTTGTGTATCCGCTTAAGACCACAATTAAAGTACTACATTAGACAATGTTAGAGCCCAGAATTAGACACTCTATATTCCAAATAGTACCAGTTTTGGACAGTGTCAATGAAACTTCAGAGTGCAGGGCTCAATTGTTTGTAAATGCAAACCCTGCCCTGAATTTTGTTTACATTGTCCAGGAAATGTATATATTGCCTACAGATTTACCATAAAAGTATTTGCAGGATTTTCCTACCATCATAAAATTGTCACAACCACATTGCTTTATCTATGACAGATACATGTCAGTATATATTGTCAATTGGTATTGGGAATCCTGGCTAGGAACACATGTTCGCCATGTAGTAAAATTCAAACCTGAGGGATAATTGATTTTATCATGGTGTATATTTTTAATAATATATTTACCCCTGATATGGCTTACTTATCTCAGATTTACCCCCTGTCTTTTACAGAAACAACACAACCAAATGCCTCTATGCATTTGACCTCATTTGCTAGTACAATAATAATAATACAAATAATGTACAGCTTTGTATTGCGCTACTAGATTTGTGACCAAAAGTCTCATAGTGCTGCTGCCTATTATTCAATGCAGTCAGGAAATCATCACAATCAGATCGCATCAATTTGAGGTGCTACTGGCCAGGTGCACACTCAATCTGCACTTACGATTGTAATATTCTCCATAATAGCTCCCCATTATATGAAGTAATTGAGATTAAATGTCTTCCCCAGGGACATAACCCATTGGCAGTAGTGTGGCTCAAACCTGGGACCTAATGATTTGGAGTCCTGCACTGATTTGCTAGACCATACAAGCTCCCAACAAAATACAATTACAGCATACAATACCATACAGCATACAATACACTGAAGTAAATCACTCAAAGACCATATTTGTAGTGCAAATTAAATCATAAAAGACATACACCCCCTCTCAGAGCTTCTACAGTGTAACCACAAGCATGGTGCCAGATTATGAAGAGATACTGGGCTACAATTGTCGCAATAGTTTGAATCAGAGAATGTTTTCCGTTTTTGTTGTACGGAGTGCATCATACCAAGTACTTCCAAACTAAATACATAATAATACAAGTTACTATCATTCCCCCAAATAAGATGAATTTATCTTGAGTTGTTCTCTTTTCTATCAGCCTCATGACTGTGTTACTGAGCCCTAAGGTGTTGGTTATGTCAAGGATCTTTCTTTGTGCACCCTACAGAGAGATGGAGAGAAAAAGAAAACAAAAATTGATTAATTGGGAACTGCCCACTCACCTCCTAATGCTTAGGTCAAATATAGAAAGAGTAGTCGGCCGAGCCGGCATGCCACAGCAAACAAAAAATCACAAGACACTCAAGCATTATTATATACTCAATGCCTCTGAGAAAATGTAGTTTAATATTTTCATCACAGACCTTTAATGACCCCTGATGAACCCCAATGATAAACTCGGTCTTTGGGCAGTCAAGGGGCACCCACCCACCAAGTTTCAGGAAAGTGCGACCCTCTGTGTCTGAGAAAATGTAGGTTAACATTTGGGTTAACATTTTCATCACAGACACCTTTATTAGCCCCTGATGACCCCTGATGATATACTCGGTCTTAAGATGGTCAAGGGGCCACCGACCCACCAAGTTTCAGGAGCATGCAACCCTCGGTCTCTGAGAAAATTTAGGTTAACTTTTGAGTTAACATTTTCATCACATACACCTTTAATGACCCCTGATGACCCCCAATGACAAACTTGGGTCTTTGGATAGTTTCAGGAATGTGTGACCCTTGGTCTCTGAGAAAATATAGGTTAACATTTGGGTTAACATTTTCATCAAGGACACAGACGAACGGATGGACACACACGGACGGAGTCAATTTTATAGTCCCCTTTTCAAACTCGTTCGGTGGGGACAAAAATGGCTAAATCAGTGAACTCAGCCAGGCTTCTTGCGAGCACCACCTAGACATTGGTAGATACTCTTTAAAGATTTCAGAGCTGGCTTACAACTCGCCACACTTTCAGAAAGATTTAAAAAGCTATGATCAATCAGTGAGAGAATTTTCTTCGTCATTCAAGCGAGAGCGTTTGAGAAAAATGTATTTATGAAAACAAGGGTCATTCAGTGAGAGAGCATGTTGAAAATTGGGGTCATTCAGTGAGAGCAACCTGTGAAAAATTAAAAGGGGTAATTCGGTGAGAGGAGCTTTGAAAATGGGGGTCAATGTGGCTGCACATCCCCGTCACATGTTTTTAGGGAGTGCCCCCAGGGTTTGACACTTCCCATGAAGCTTGCATGCTACACAGTGTATCACAAGCTTACTGTCCTTTTGGTCTATCTGTATTCAATCTTTCCCCCAATTTGCCACTGTGTCTTCATTCAAAACGGTCTATTCTTCTTTAGGTTCTTACCACTCTTTCCCTTGCCAATGGAACTTGTACTTTTATTCCCACCACCACCTCCTGTTCTTATCACAGGGGTGTGATTGGCCTTTTGAAAAAAATCCTGGCTGCTGTGAAAAATCCTGAAAAAGCAGCGTAAGATGTGTCTAGAATGACCCAGATTGGGATCACAACTCGCCACACTTTCAGAAAGATTTAAAAAGCTATGAAGTCTTCCATAATTTTTTTCTACTCACTGGCAACTTGTTACTAGGAGCCTGGTCAAAAAACATTTTACCCAAGACACATGCAAGTTGTGATCAAGCTCGGGCAATGCTCGCCCAGCGCTCGACCGAGTTCACCCTTTTTAACCATTTTTACTACTCGGTGACTGATGCAAAGGTGCTCTTTTAAATTCTGGCAAGCTCTCTGAACTGCTAAGCTATAGACAAATCCGACCGCGCATGTTGATTTGTCTCAACCGTGTGTGGCGCTGTTGCGTCCGCCATTGAGGGGGGCCATCGAGGGCCACTTTTGTATACCTTATACGTTGCATATGCGGATCGGTATTGATTTTCATGGATTTTCTTGGAGTTTTTGGTTGTGTTTTTTTAAAATATATAGGATAGTAAATTCACTTGCATTAAAAAGGAAAGCTTTAGCGAAAAATAAATGTTCAATGTCGTGATACTTGAACTTACCAATGATGATAGCGGAAGTTGCGCAAATTCAAGTTGTCACTTATAAAATTAAAGCTGAAGCCGTCAGATTTTTGATATTCTTTTTTGCACCTTCTTGAAAAAATGGGATAATTTGCTTACTTTGAAAATGTTATTAAAAAGACAAAAGATAATGTTTCTAGCTAAAAACTCCGTTAATATAGACAGATGATTCGAAAACAGGAAAACACTATAACGCATCCGTATAACTAGGCCTACTACCAAAATAATTGTTTCCAATTTTATTATTTTGTTATTTTCAAAAGATTGAAAAGAAAAACATGCTTTATTTAGTCCCAGAGGTACGTGCTGTTCTGAAGCTAACCAAACACATTTTTGCGAGACAGTACGTCTATTATAGGCCTACATTGTTCAGTAACAATATTATGGATAGGTTTCCAAAATTAGGTTGATGCTAATAAGTGTGTTTACCGGGTTGCTTACATAGTGGGCCTAAAAAGTTTATTGTTCACGGGATCTCAATCATTAAATTTATAGTCATGTGTCGTTCGCGTTTACGGTATTAGACCACACTCTGTGATTATACCATCTTCATATCGGATATAGACCTTTTCAAACAGCGATCGTAAAACTTCGGAAAACATGGTCAAGTGCCACAGCAGTGCAGTCGGCAAACGACAATGAAAACAAAAAAAGATAGTACCACAAAAGTGCATAATTAAAACGGCAACGTTCGTCGTTGTTGGAAACATACTCTAGAAGTGTTGAACTTTGTCAAAAGATGAGGCACTGAGGTACTGTTTATTTCCCGGTAACGATCGGAATTTGTTCAAGCTGTCGGGTATCTTCGGAAAAGATCTGTTTGAAAAGGTCTATTAGTTTCAGTTATGGTAACAAAACAAAAACGTATCAAAAAACAGTTCAACATGTCCGATTATGAATGGCACGCACGTAAATATCCAACAAAGCTGCCGCGCGTAAATAACAAACACGTGCTTTTAGAACATCACACTTACAACGCACGTCAAATTGTGTATTTTAGCAACCTCATAATTCAGCAGTAATTTCATTCAGTAAAAAGAGAAGTTTTATTTTAAGATGGACATAGAATATATGTCCCGGGATATAGACCTAAAAGACTGACATCTCAATGTATTGACTATGGTGACAACTACTAAAGTGGCCCCCTGTAATGGCGGCGACGCAAGAGGGCGGTCTTTCGAGAGTGCTTTGTCGGATTTGTCTATACAATAAGTATGAAAGTAGCATTAGAAGCCAAAAGTATTTATCCATTTGCTTCATACTATTATATCCAAAAAAACTAAGGTTCTTAATCCTTCAATTTCCCACAACGATGTGAAAACAAGATGGAGAAGTACAACTATATTTACCTTTAACATAGATCTTTGGTCTCTAAGATTGCTAATTGTCGCTGCTCCTTGGCCTAATAAATCATCAATGCCTCTGTGTGCGTTGTGTAATGATGTGTTGTGTTGTAATTCATGATCTATCATTATCGATGTGTTCTCATCCTGTAAAGAGAAGAAATCTGGAATTCAGTGAAGGTCAAATTACCACTCATGGGTTTGGTAAGCACAGAAGGTTTAGACCTTGACTAAAATTAGTCTTGGACTAAGCCAAATTTGGAGCATTAAAGGATAATTTCATATTCTTGTTTAAACTTTCATATGGGAATTTTAAGAATTTGATTCATTTGTCTCTATAAGAACATAAAATAAATTTGTCAAAAATTGCAAAATTTGCCGTAGTCCTGGGTTAACTATTCTGGGTCTAACCTTTCTGTGCAAGAGAGTGAACATTTTTCAAATATTGACTGCTCAAGACAAAATAGATAGTGTAGTGTCCCAAGATAAATGAGAGAAATTATTTCTACTAGTACTACTTCCTGAAAGTAGTCAATATTTGTTTTACATACCATACCAAACTTGCTATAAGTAAATAATATTGCCTTGCCAAAATCACCCTATGTATATAGAAAACTTTAAAAGAAAAAAATTGATACTCACTGGCATATTATCTAACATGGAGTTGAATTATTGTGTCAATGGATTTTTTCGGAAACAATCTATTTTGCCAGTTGGAGTGTGCGAATCTTGATTTGCTGCACAACAAGCAACATTTCAATTAACACAAGGGTCAAAATGAAATTCCTCAAACTCTTTGGTGATTTGTCACTTTAAGAGCAATTCAGGTATGAGAACATTCCATGCCAGAGCAGCTCATCTATGGAATGATCATGTTAAAACAGATATTCGCTCGAAATTTGATACCCTGTCCCTGTATCAATTTGAATATGTTCTCGCCAAACAAGTGATAATTAACTGTATGTTCCATTGTAAATATTATCAATTTGTATAATTATTTCAGTTTTATATTGTACATATTTGTGACCCATCATATCGAAAGGTACGTGCAGGGCGCACTACAATAAATAACTAGCACTCGCAATCCGGCATTTCTAAAATCGGCAAAATTGACTGCCCTTCTAAAAACAGGACTTCAAAACAGGTGTTTTTAGGAAGCCATTTTGTACAGTAAGTCAATGGGAAGCTCTATTGTAGTGTGTCGCCTTAAGGGTCCCAAAATGAAATTTGAATTTTTGGTCTCATCTGAAAGATTATATTTAAAGATTTAAAATGACACCGACACCTTGCTTTTGGTTATCGGATGTTCGATTGCAAAGTTACATCCAAATTGGTAAAAGGCATCAGGCTGATTCAGAAAACTATAGTTTTGAGAAAATCGACTTTAAAGTTTCTGTAGGAACTCATGACAGAGATTGTCCGTAAAACTTTTCAGACGATGTAAATAGATATCCAGCGTGCAGGGTGGTATTGTTTACAAATGCAACAGGTACTCTGTATTTCCTGGTCATGTGATAGATTTGTCCGATTATTAAAGGAGATACTTTAATTGGAGTAAAATGCTTTCTCCATTCAAGTTTTACCAGTACCTACAGAATTTTTAAAAAAATTTCCTCAGTAAATAGATTATTGTTTAAACTTTGCAATCAAAAATGGGGTTCACCGAACATCTACATGCACCATGACATCAAAGATTTTTAAATATTTGAAAAATCAGCATTTTGTGGTATAGAAAAACACAAGTACTATAGTTGGTTTGGGAGCACTCATTACTATTTCACACTATTTTTTGTGTTGTTTGGCTTGTATCGTGAAGACAATGCGTTTTTTCATATAAGGCCCAAATCTTATGCTTAAGCCTTAAATACCATGTGCGTTTTGTCAAAATCATCCTGCCACTGACCAACAGCATTCTGTAACCGTGCCATCTGTAAACACCGCCATCATTTTTAATGCGCTCAATGACACTACAAGAATACTCTTAGGAGAGACATAGCTAAAGTACTTGCAAGGAGGCTTTAGCCAAAGTTAAGGCATTTAATATATATGTAGGAGCACAGGTTAACATATCATTTGTGGCACAGGGGTGTGTGGGTGGGTAGAAAGAGGAGGGGAGGAGATAGGGGCGACTTGCATCACATTATACCATACTGATGGAAGAACCATAGATTTACAGGGGAGATACCAGGCACGCCACCATTTTCTTCCAGCATGGAGACAACATTTGGGGTATTCGGGTTTTTGCCACTGATGCATTCCATTTTGTCATGATGTGCGAATATTGAAGCATGCACACACGCTTTGTGTGCAGGTTGGCGCATCATTCTCGTAAACTATTATTTGTGAGCGCATTTTGTCTCTACGCGCAATCAAGTCTCGGGACACAAGAGTTGATTTTGGCAGGAACAGAATCGACCCCCATGGCTGACGGCATCATTACATGGGCTGGTATACAAAGCCTGGTATCTCCCCTGTAAATCTATAGCAAGAACCCACTTCTCATTTAAGGCATTGCGTCCAAAGACATTTGCTCGCCCGAGTGACATTCGCTCACTGTACCAAGAAAACTTCAATCCAATGAGAAGCGACATTTGCTCAACAAATTTCACGGCATTCGCTACACTTTAGATTGAATCTACGCTCCAGATATTTTTGGGTTTGTTTGTTTATTAATTAATAATCATACCACTACAACATGCGTAAGTGACTTTCTGTTTTAGCAAATAAGTCAGAGCAAATATCAGTGCGAATGTCACTCGACCAAACAAATGTCTTTGGACGCCAAGCCTCAATACATCCACTTCATGAATATTACACCTACTTGATACTTACATTAGCTGTGAATGTTCTCGACAATAATTCTTCTCGGTCTCTTTCCTCTTGTTCTTTACTATATCGTCTGTGTTGAATGTTACGAAGGGCGGCTTGCAAATGTTGGTTGTCATATTTCAGCTGATTCACCCGTCTGTACAAATAGAACAAAAATGTATAAGAGTAGAAAGTGGCTTGGCACAGATAAATTACTTCTTTATTATATCAGAGTTTTATCAACAATAAACAGCAAAATAAATTAGTAAAATGGTATTTGAAAATACTCCTTTAATTTATAACAGGACTTTTCTTATGTCAGATTTCGTTGTATGAGTTTCTAATGTACTTTAATATTTAATACTGTAAATATTTATATATGTGTACCGTCGCGGCAAAAGGGACCAGTTGTCGGCAACTTCCATTTTGCGCTAGAGGCCGGTAAAGTTGAACTATACCAAAATATGATGGGAAGGTCAATTTTGAGTTTTTTGTGGAAATGAAATCTTTGAACCCTTTTGTATCCAAAATGTAAAGATGGTTAATCAAATATAACGACTAACTTGTAAAAAAGTGTGATTTTTATCGCTATGTCGAATCGTTTTCATCATGAAAATGTGAAAATTTGTGTTTTGACAAACGGTTATGAGTACGATTATGGTAATTAATTATGCAATAATGAAACATGGTATTGAGTCCAAAAATTGTTATTAAATTACGCAAGGTATCGTCTTCCATTGAGCCAAATTTCAAGGCGATAAACAAAAGGGAACATGGTGGTTGCTATGGAGATTTGCTCATACTCTATTCAGACTGCACACAAAATCGAATGGAAAAACAGGCCTACCTTTAACAGCCCTTTTCTCACAAACTAGTTTTAACAAACGGTTATGAGTACGATTTTATAATTTGCCAAAACTCGTCACCCAAAGCTCCGATTTGCATGATTTTGGTATCATTGAAAAGGGAATTAAATGAGCTTTACCACCATATGAAAATCTCCATATTTTGGTTTTGACCCAACTGGACCCTTTTGCCGCGACGGTACACATATAATAATAATGAAGTAATTTGAAAATTGCTTTAATTTGTTAAAGTTAAGAGGCACATATTGTTTGCATATGATGTAGAGGTATGTGACAAACATACCTTTAAAATCTTGGTTGCGTTTGTTGAAAATGCCCTTTAAGAAGAATATCAAAAGCTGTTTCACACATTTTAAAGCAATTTAAAGAGAGCTAAAATCACTCTCTCACAGAAGAGTTCAGGTCAGCAGTTGAGAGCCAACAGGAAAGTATGTAGCAGTCAAGTTAGCTCAAACAGTAAGGTGCTCGCTTGCTGTGCGGAGGGTCCCGAGTTCAAACCCTGCTGGTGCCAAAAAGTTGAATGTGCTTGAAATTCCCCTGGACAAGAAACTAACTGATAATTGTCTAGTGGAAACCCGTACGAAACTCGGGGAGGTGATCCGGGCAGCGTATATGGGCTGATCAAGGTTCAGCGCCTCTAGAGGTTGCAGCAGAACCTGAAATGATGCTTGGTGTGGAATGAAGCTTACCTGTGCCACAGTGGTCAGCGAACACCTGTAAAGTGTACAGAGGCTGTGTGAAATTACAAATTGGTTTGCTTCAAAACACTTTCAAAGTTTCATTTCAAAATAATGAATGGAAATATGAAAAAGAATCATCTTCATATTTTGAGGACAATCAAAAAGAGAAAACATATGGCTTACTCCTTACTGAATACTGATATTTGAATGCATTTATCTTAGTTTCACATTTTAGGAACAACCTATGATGATCCATAACTTTACTTCTAGATGTCTTTGCAAAATATTCAAAATGTAAAAACAACAAGAGACCACATTTACAGCTTCTTCATGATGGACTGTCCCATATAACAAAGAGAAGGAATGGAACTTACAATTTTGCGTTCTGCCTCCTTGTGGGGGGCTCCTTATTCACCAGTATGTCTAACCTCTCACAGTTGCTCGTGATTTGGTCTATTCTGTCCCATATAACAAAGAGAAGGACTGGAACTTACAATTTTGCGTTCTGCCTCCTTGTGGGTGGCTCCTTATTCACCAG
>JXSR01S075471.1:1039-22433 GCA_000969725.1 Ophiothrix spiculata | reverse complement strand
AGATCACAAAATCATGAAATTTGGTTTGCCATCAATATATGATATAATGCTTTTATACAATGAAGTGCATGTTAGTAATAAATGTTAACTAAAGCTTATGTGCTGAATTATAGAACCTTATATTTTGTGTTATAATTAATATAATCTGTCCAACCCGTAAATGCCAGAAACTTTATTTTGCGCTACAGGTGAAAATACATGTCAAGGTCGTAATTTGCTGAAATTGATTTTTCGACAGATTCACAATCCATGTGCTTACTACAAAATACCAGTTAAGTTTCAGTTCAAGAAAATGATAGGAAATGTGAAATAAATCTGCGTATTTTTTAAGCAATTAACAGAAAATATAGGGCTAACTGATCTTTTAACATGTTTATCTCAGCCCGAGACAAATTGTCTCAGAGCTCTGACAGCGTTTGACGGACCATAACTTGATTTCTGAAAATCGTGTGAAGTTTTTTTAAAAAGCGTCATTTCAATTTTGAAAGCATGATCTTTGCAAATATTTAAAAAAGTGAAAATGACAAGAGGTGGCATTTACGACTGGTTTGGGATGGACGGTCATATTTTGAGTCAATGCTTGCATGAGTCAGTTGGCATAACAATCAGGGAGTGTAACTCTCTTGTGAAAATTGAGGCCAAATCACTAAAGGTAATTTATAACCGCATTAAGACAAGATTTACACGCCTTATGCAAATTATGTACCATACAAACAAATGAGAGTATTCTGGAATATTTACATTCCCTAATATGGTTATATTTGCTACATATTTTGTTATATAATTTGTATATGACCCTCAAATGTTGCTTTAGTACATGAGTGATTAATGCAAACAAAGGTTATTTGGACATGATCAAATTGGGTTAAGCTGGAATTCAGGTTTATTTTTTATGTTGGCTGATAGCAACATGGCCCTGATACATTGTACGTCTTGGGAGTATGAAATCGTCATGTGAGTGAAAGAAAGTCGTATTTGCAATAGCTGCCATTTGTCATTAATTTGCATTGCACACTGTATAATGTCCAGTCTTGGGTCAGTGGCTCTTGAAATGGTTCTTAAGGTGACAATGGTTGTTCAGATAACACAGACACCTGAAGAATCATTTCAAGAGCCACTGACATAAAGCTGGTTTCAGACTAGCCTGTCGTGCTGTCGTACGACCATACGACAGACACAAATTTAAAGTGCACAAACTCGACCTTGTCGCATCTCCTTGTCGTACAACAAGCCGATATATCGATTACCTTGTCGTGATGGTCGCAACGGCACAAAATTTTGAGTTGGAA
The DNA here is from genome assembly GCA_000969725.1 of Ophiothrix spiculata. Taxonomy (NCBI): domain Eukaryota; kingdom Metazoa; phylum Echinodermata; class Ophiuroidea; order Amphilepidida; family Ophiotrichidae; genus Ophiothrix; species Ophiothrix spiculata. The sequence continues at coordinate 21,144 of JXSR01S075471.1, read as the reverse complement.
TAAATTCAGCTTTTCTTGCGACAGACCATATTGCGGCAATATGCAAATGTGTCGTGCTACAGTACGACAACTATAAATTGCAGATGTTTGGCTGTGTGCCGCAACGTTGTGTGCCGCAACGACACCTAGTCTGAAACCACCTTAAGACAGGGACACTTTGAGGGATTTTTGTGACGAGGTATTCAACATCACATATGGCAGCCATTGTAGATACAACCTTCTTGTACTCGCATGATGAAATGTGTTTGGTGCATGAGTTAGCATGCTGAAAGTGTAAAAAAGTTAGTGTGCAATGAGCAAGTATGCACTTGTCAGTTGTTCCCCAACCCCCTGTATGCACTTTTCAGTTGTTCCCGTTTTTAAGCTTAATGCATGCCATTTCTGTTTTGTTGTTTTCACAGTTTTCAAGGTAGAAAATCATCTAAGAATCCTCTGACTGGCAAGTTTTAAGTTTCTGTCAAATAAAAACGAAAGCAGATATTTACTGGAAACTTTCCCAATATTCAGCAATTGAGTTGGTCTACATGACGTATTAAAAACATCGGCATAGCTTGTGTCCTTGTACATCAGGCCACAAACTTAGGCCAAAAAAAAAAATTGTTGTGTTGCCCTCAGCGACCGACCCTATTCAATTTTTTTTTTAAATAGGGTCGGGAAAGCACCCAATTTTGCTCAGATTGGGTGTTTTTTGAGAAAATATTTTGAAAATAGTGGAAAATGCATCCAAATTTCATAATTTAGGTGCTTTCAGAGATGCCAGTCAGTGTTACCAAAATTTCCTGAAATGCTTGTAAATTTCCTGAAAGTAGGTATATTCCTATTCTTTTTAACAGGATAAACTAAGCAAAATTTCCTGAAAACTGACATCTCTGTGCTTTAAAAAAAAATATTTAAAAAAAAAAATTATTTTCCGACCGACCCGACTCATTTTTTCAGAAATTCCACTTCAGGGCAACACAACAATTGTTTTTTCTTGGCCTCATTGAATACCCCTCGTATTGTAAAATTCGCATCTACAACAACAACTGCAAGACAATACAAGCAACAATGCAGGATGTGTTGTGTGTAACCAAGACAATCTTTTACACACTAAGTTTTGTTTATACTTCTAGGTTTAGGCCACACTAATTTAATTGTTTGTCTCAAATCTAACCTAAATTTGAAAACCTAATGCGGAATGTGTGTTGGTTTTTTTTCTTCTTTTTTTAAGTAAAATTTTTTCAAACTATATCAGGCGTTACACTTGCCATTTTCCATCCATTAATATTTACTTGTATGTTGTATTGCTTGGGCTATTTTGATTTTGCGATCCACAGGACACAATTTGTGATCTTCAATGGGGTTTTATTTGACGAAATTGAAAAATAAAAAAAATATTTCTAAGAAGAAAAAAAATATCAAATTTCGACAATTTGGCGATGTTAATGAGCATGTTTAAACTAACGCGCGCGCGGCAGCTTTGAGACAAACAATTACATTAGTGTGGCATTATGGAGCTTATAGAGAAAAACATTTTACAAAAGCTAAGCACACCTACCACTCTGGATAAAATGGCACACAAAGAGAATCCTATAACTTCTTCAGTTGTTGAATATCATCTAATAAGAGGCTTTTTAAGCGAGTATAGGCAGAGTCTAAGTTGTCATTTACTAGGATTTGTTGTTTGTCTTCTTGATCTTCAACTGTGCGATGATGTTGCCATGGTTATGGTGCAAGCGGTTAGAAGAAAATGAAATCACACATGTGAAGGGATTAGTATTATTATCTGACACAACAACCGGCATAAAACCATCTCTGTAATTGGGATTAACCCTTTCCAGCCTACCTGCTACTTTTTGTTTATTTTTGTTTTGAGCAAAATTCTTCCCTATGCTGAATTAAATCCAAATTTTAACTGTAAGAAAACTTGTTAGATGCCCTGTTCACTATTTGGACTATTTAATAAACTTAGCTCTGAAAGTGGTACACAGTTACGGCACCAAACCAAAGTTACCATGACACCTTTCAGATGGTTAAGACTGGAAAAGGTTAATGGAAAGGAACCTTGGAACAAAATAAGTAGGGGATGTAAGGGTCAAACTACTTTTTAGTCTAATAGGCTATTTTGAATGAATTCTTCAATGTACAAAATAGCATTTTTCAAATCTGGGCCATATTTTGTATGCAGAACTGAGTTAATTTTAAAATAGCCCATGTAGCCTAGAAAGTATTTGACCCTTAATTTACTCATATCTAAAACCATGTTGGGCTGGTGAAATTAGTTATGGTTTAGTCACAATCAATGGCATGATATGACATTTCTTCTTCATACCAAATCAAACACAGAATGTTCCAACACAAAATGTTCACAATATATAGATTCTCCAAAATTGGTGTTAAAAATTGTGATAAAAATGGCAAATGCCTCTGTTGTGTTCACACTTTGGCAAAATAAGACAAGGTATGATCTAAACTCTGCGCCATAAGTTCCTACCCATGATTTCAATACGACTGAAGATAAATTAAATTAACTTTTCTGATAATTTTCGGCACACCAATCAAGACTCATTGATTTATAGTCAGAATGTATCAGGTTCTTTAACATACGATACCGATTTGCAAAGAACAGATGATTTTAAAAATTGACCTCTGAATTCAATTGTTGTAAATGGATCAATTACACACAGAGAATCATTATAGTACAAATGATTAAGGGCCAGTGTTGACTGTTAATATGGTATCCAACGGGTCAATAATGCTACCATGTCCTGTCACAATGAATTGAATAGCCCACGCTAGCTGTGGAGCGAATCCTAGTGTTATTGATCATGGCTACTCACGGTGTGCAGTCATGGTGTTTGTGGTTTTACCCTCAGTGTGTCGTTCAGGAATTAGCAAGAATTGAGTTCAGAGTAATTTTTTTTAAATCATCCATTCTTTGCAAATCGGTGTAGCTGGTTATGGAATTTGATACATTCCGACTTCAAATCAATGAGACTCAGTTGGTGTGCCAAAAATATATGAAAACATCATTTTAATTCATCTATAGACATGTAAAAATCATGGGTAAGAACTTATGGCACGGAGTTTATGATGGCAAAATGAGTTATGTTTTGGGCAGGATGAGAAAAGTGGGTTTGTTGTAACAATTAATTTTTCTTTTGTATAATAGGACACAGATTTCAAAAAAAATCCTGAGATATCAAGATGATCCAACACACTCACTCCGCACTCCTATTCTTTGAGATAGATTTTGAGCCATTTGACACAAATATTTAAAAGGGCTCATGATCAAAACATTGAATTAGTTATATTATTTAATAAGCTTCTTGCACATATATGTTTGTTGTGATTATACTTTAAACCTCTACCATTGTTATTAGACACACACAAGATCACCAAGAAATAATACAGCCAGAAACGTAAGTTTATTATGTGACCTGTAAGTCATCTTTTCACAGCCACTGTGGAAAGTAACACATTTCTCCCACTTAAAAACTTACTGTCTGGTCCATAGACTGACTTTTTAGCACAAAAAAAAACACCACTGTATTTCACAAAAATCAGCATTTTCAGGCAGGCCATGCTTTATTACGTTATTATGATGTTATTATCATTTGTTGGCTAATTTCCATAAGTTTGGTATCACTCGTCTTTATGTACATAATGGTATAGAAATGGTCTCATAAGTAGTTTAACTTTCTTTACAGGAGGCGATTGATGTCATCTACCTACCCGCATATTACACAAGCTGCATGGTGGAAATTGACACATGTGGCGTAATTAAATCCCTACATTTGGTGAGTTACAGGGCCCAGTAAATCTTAATGACACAAACAATTTTTAGTTGTTTGATATCATAGGAAAGTGTTTTCTCTTTCCATTGACACTAAAATTATGGAAATCGGTCCATGGATGACGTCACAATGATGTAATAAAACATGGCTGACCTGGGAATATTGATTTCACTGAAATATAAAAACAGATATTTTCAATAGAGAGGATCCCTACAATAAAGGTCTGTGGACAGGCAGTTAAAAGTGGGAAAAAAGTGTTACTTTGCAAATTGACTATACAAAGATGCCTTAAGTATCCTGTAATAAAATAACGTTCCAGGCTCTATTTCTTCTGGGAAAAGTTAAAATCTTTTAGACACCTTGTATATTTAGGAATTCTCACAACTGTCACAAAATCCACCATCCCTTCCCTTGTTAATATCAACACTTCATACTAAGGCACACTCACCAAAAACAAAAGGGGACTTCTCATCAAATCCTTTGTAAACTAATTCAAGAAAACGAAACAGTCGAAAGATGCTTTCATGAAAATCCAGCTTTATAGAAAATCCAGCATTATAACTTAATGGACAAATATCTTAAAAATATATCTGTTCTTTTAAAATTCACTGCTAACTAAGTGTCATATGAAAGATTCAAACCTGTTGTTCTACAATTACATAAAGTCAAGAGTTAAATAAAAAAAAAAACGAAATTTCTCTTTACCTTCACTTCACTTCACACAAATGACCAAACAGATTTTTCCAATTATTTTATTTTATTTTATTTACCTTAATTTACTGGTAATTTACCACAGTTTTTAATTTACCGGTAAATTAACAACATCAACCCCTCATTTTCAAAAGTGCCTTATGCTCTGTAATTCAGCAAGATAATCAATTCCATATTACAAAGTATACATTTCAAGAAGCGGATTTGCATACTAAACATGACGGTCAGGTCATTTTGGGACTAAACTTTTTTTTCTTCTTAAAATTTTAAACTATTTTACTTTTTAGAACCTAGAAAGCAATATCTAGGAACACAATTCTCAATTTTTTGATTTTTTTTTTGTCATAGTTTTTGAAATATTGTCAAAAATTGGCTCAGAAAAGTCAAAAATCCCACTGCTGCCACCATTTTTGGCAAAACATGACATTTTTTGACCTATTTTTGGCAATATTTCAAAAATTAAGATAACATTTTAGCCTAAAGGTTTGGGCCTAAGGAACCTGAGACAAATATTTTTTTGGCCTAAGCATTAATCACTACCCCACATACATGCACTCATCACACAGAAAACGTTAGGCCAGTCAAACCTCATAAGATATGCAGACGGAAGTCATCGTCTATGCTCTATAAAAACCTTGAAGTACGCAACAAGCAACCAGGCTCTGTTACAAGATCCATAGCATATCCCTTGTAGTCTACAACACTGTGAACTGGTGGTTTTGTATTGTGTAAGAAACTAGTAATGATTGATTTGGATTAAGACTAAATCACTGTGTATTAATATTTTCTTACATAAATTCTTCACGATTTTGGTTTTGGTTAATTTTGTTGCTAACATATGGACAAACATTGATCATTAGTTCATTTGAATAGAAATACATACTAATATATATCCGGTATGGCCATATTGGTTTATGTGTGTTATTGGCTGCTTGTTGCATACTTCAATGTTTATAGAGCATACATCGTCACATGAGTGCAAGAAAGTCGTATCTGCAATAGCTGCCATTTGTCATAAATTTGGATTGCACACTGTACAATCTCCAATCTTGGGTCAGTGGTTCTTGAAATGGTTCTTCAGGTGACACCGTCACCTGAAGAACCATAAGACAGGAACATTTTGAGGGATTGTTCACATTCTTGTGACAAGATGTAAAATAAATATAACTTAGGGCAGCCATTGCAGATACACTTTCTTGCACTCACATGACGACATGTTATTCAGTACTATGGCTTCTCAGGCTCCCTCAGCAAAAATACTGCATCTAAACAAGAAACAAATGCCTGCCTGGGGCTAAAAATAACCAAGCCTACTCACTAAATTGCATCTCCCTCCTGGCTGTGTCAAGTCTTTTTTGTATGGCTTCCTCAGAGTCACTCTTTCTCCCTCGTAGCCTATCTTCCTGTGAATTCAAATGCATAACACACATTTAAATCAGGCCTTTGATGTTGAAGCTAAATCCACAGCTAAGGTAAATGACAAAAATATCTTCTGCTTTCATCAGATATACTATAAATGTAAGCGTCACTTCGAAGCTTAAACCTACCCTCCTCAAGCCTCGACGCATTTCATGTCACTTTTTTCTGACATGCATTTGTACTATACCGAGTAAAGCTTTATCTTGCATTTGGAATTAGGATGAGTAGCAGTAACAAATGTTTTTTATTTTGGGGTGAAGTGGTGTCGTATACTCAACATTATCTGAGTACATGTGTAAAAATGTAAGATGCGTACTGCGTTGTAGTCAAGTATAGTAGCGCACGACACAACCACGGGGACACAATGCAGAGCGGGGTCACTACGCACTCGCGCAGCGTCAATCCAGACATGACACCGGCGTGGAAATATCCCTTAATTAAGTCGATTTTTAGGGTGCAAATAGTTTTGTTTCCTATCTGTACTTTTTTAATCTATGAATTGCACTTACCAAAACTTCCATAGATGGTGGTTTGATGAATATATAAATTGGTTTGAGATTGGTTTTCCTAATACTTAATACACCTTGCATTTCAATGTCTAAAATACATATTCTGTTCTGTTTCAGGACGTCGTCCACTGCTTTTTTACTGAAAAAGAGTGAAGTAGAGAACAAGGGATTAATGCACAATGGTAGGCCTGTGTTTTTTAGCTTTCAGTGTGATCATTACAGAGATGACACTTTCACCAAGCTATTTTTCTTAAGCTTACAAGTATTATAATTGTGTGTATTTTTATACAGTCTGTCTGATTTATTGTTTTAGATCTTGCCCAGATGATCCAGAGATGCCAGTGAAAGGCTTCAAACTTTCCTGAAAATGACAAATTTATTACTGTTTGACTGCACACTACTATTCTTTACACATACAAAAAATTCCTGAAATCATGTATCTCTTGACAAAATTTCCTGAAAACTGGCAACTCTGAGATCTCTCGACTAACCCTTCGCCTTTGTCTATTAAATCCTCTGACCAATATAAATCCAGTGACCAAATCAATTTAGTGACCGAGTCGATCAAGCCAACCATATCCAGCTACAAAAATTTCCTGAAACCATGTATCTCTTGACAAAATTTCCTGAAAACTGGCAACTCTAAGATCCCTCGACTAACCCTTCGCCTTTGTCTATTAAATCCTCTGACCAATATAAATCCAGTGACTAAATCAATTTAGTGACCGAGTCGATCAAGCCGATCGTATCCAGCTACATGGATTTTGTTCAGTGTTTGGCAAATGGTATTATGACTCAAATGGTATTATTGCTCAGGCAGAGCTATTATTGTTTCTGCCAGTAATTCCTGAACACATACTCAAAAGTAGTGAATATAGACATGGACCATCACCCCCTTGAAAATGTACGCTTGCATGATAGACTGCTGCGTGAACACTACCGTATACACAAACAATAGCTGCAAATGACACCATAACGATGAATAAAGCATGGCCGACCTGAAAGTGTTGATTTTTAGTGAAATACAACAGGCCTTCATTTTTAAGGCGAGCTAAACTGATTGCTCTCCTTTGCTCGCTTAAACGGCCCCTTAGGAGAGCAATATTTAGCTCACCTCAAACTACCAAAACCAGTTAATATCTAATGGTGTGACCTCAAATTACTCTCCTGACAACTCTCCTTGAACCTTTCAGGAGAGTAATTTATAGCTCTTCAGCATTTTCCAAAAATGAAGCCCTGTACAATATGGATGTTTTGGCTAAAAGAAGATCTCTACAATGTTGGTCTGTGGACAGACAATTTAAGTGGGAGAAACGTGTTACTTTGCACAATGGCTATGTAAAAATGACTTAAGAGTTGCATAATAAGGTATGATCCTGGCTGTATTTCTTCTTGGTGATCTTTAAAACTTTTTGATACTCTCATATGTGATGGCTCACCCCAAAAGGGGGGACTTTGCATATGATATCAATTTTGATTTTATCATTTCATCTGTTGCAGCATTTTCGAAATTTGAAAATGACACCTTACCAGTTGAAATTGATCAAATTTTACAACAGAAAATCTGCTGGAAATTCTTATTATTTTCCTTATTTTTTGCGGCCTATTTTCACCTGTTTCTTGAAAAGTATTCTGTCGCAAAGTCCCCCTTTTCGGGATGAGTCATCACATATGTACATTATGATCTTATACCTTGTACCGTAGAGGTTTCCTGAGAATTCTGCCGTTTCGATAAAGTCCCCGTTCTGAATGGCTTCTTGCATGGCATCGCGAGTTGTATAATGATAGTCTGGTGAATAAAAAACAACATATCATCAATTTCAGTTCAGGAAAGGTCGTATGGAGCGGGTTGGCGCAGCGGTACCTCCCTCGCCTTGCAACAATGAGGTACCCCCTATTTTTACCAACTATTATCACCAAATAACCCCTATTTATAAAAACTCCTTGTTAAATAATCAATCTTAGTCACTCAAAGACCAATCATTTTGATGTAATTTTTCGAAAATTTGTCATTTAGCAAATATGTTGCTATATTAGTCAAAATTTTGTAAATTTTTTGGCTATTTTGACCAGCAAGGATCCTTCTTTTAATCAATTTGGAACAAGTACCACAATTTATTACACTTCGTCAAGACAGACCACATTTTTTTACCCAAAATTGTAGATGTGGCACTCATACCTTATGTGAGTAGCCCCCCAAGGAGATACTAACACTTTCAATATCCAATTTTCACAAAAATATAATAAAAATCATTTGGGGAGATCCAAAATGTCCTTTTGCATTCTTATTAGAGGAAAACTGTCCTTACAATTTTTGTGTAACTCAATTATTTTCTGACATTGGCACAAGTTTCAGAGCTGCAGAAATGGATTCAATTGAAAAAAAAAATGTCTTTGACCTTCATTATCTCAGCAAGCCAGATATATACCACATATTGTTTTCTTGAATTTGTTTTTGCTTGTTGAGTTCTCTCTATTTGTTTTTACAAAGGGGTACATTGGCGCATAAAGTTATGGCACTCTGGAAAATGTAAGGGCGCTGTTCGTAAATATCTCAAGTCAGCGTAACATGGCGATGCAATCCAATTCTCTGTGTTTTTATTACACTCTGTTTTGGCACTCCTTTCACTATATACTTTAGCTAAACACATAGTCCTTTTTTAGTTTTACAATCACCTTACCTACTCCATCTTTCTCTCCTTCTCTTGGTTTTCTGGTTGTATCTGTAAGCAAAGGAATTTTAAGATACATGAGAAGTGGAATCTACAATCGGAAATCGTGTAATCGGATTATCACCCTAACAACTGGTTCACGCTTTCTAGTTTTGAACCATGATCCAAATGATCACCATACAAAAGTATAGCACACACCGTTGTCAAGGGATGTACGTGAACCAGTTACTGGGAAGTTACATAATCACTACCATACTGAATATAGCATTTTCAACATTTTTTTATAAAAAGCCAATTGTAATGTTGCATTTTAGCTTTTGTTTTTAAAAAATTGTAATTATTGAAAAAATAAACAAAACTTGGTATTAAAGTTTGTGAAAATATAAGCACATGGTATCAAAATATCCGTCGGTCGGTACGGTTCTGTCACGACTGACAGCTCCTGACTGCAACAACATCACGCCACCTCTGACGATCCTGAGCGAAGTTCATGGTGGGGACATCTAGGTCCTGCTGGGTGTCACATGCACTTATTACTGAATGGGAAGTATGTAAAATACTGTCATGCACATTAGGGTTTAACTAACCAATTGTATTTTGTGGAATAGTAAAACAACCTACAATGTTTTAGTTTAGAAATTAATAGGAAAACACACATATAGCAGAGTCTTTATATTGGGTAATTAAAGCTTTAATTCCATTTCAATCACATTATCATGTTTTACTGCACGCAGGCTTGTCTGGTTAATTAATGCAGCTGAATTACTAAATTGTCTGTTATGCGATTTGACAGACTGTTATTTGGTTGGCAGCAGTCACTACTCCTAATTAGGTTGTTTTATCTACATGTATTGGCCCAATATACAAAATACCAATGCCCATGCTTTAACTGAATCCCTAAAGTGGAGTGTACCATATCTAGATGTAGCACAAATTCTGGGTGTCTTGCCGTATGTAGTACTTTTGTGGCAAAAAGGAGTTTGGCAAAAGTAAATTAGCATTGAAAGACTATTGAAAACTGAAAACATACAGCTAAATCTAAAATACAAACTAATTCCCCATTACTGAAAACAAAAAGGGATGCATAAATGTTATCTTTATAAGATAACATCATATTATGTTATCTTGGGAGGATATTCTAAGAAAGGGATGCTAAAAACAACGATGATAAAAACAAAACAACCAGTTTGACAAATATTCTTATCTTTATAAGATAGCATCATATTCTGCTATCTTGTAAATTTTTTTCAAAATCAAAGATACAAGCCTTGTCTTAACTAATGGGTAGATATACGGGACAATATAATGAAATAGACTGGGTCTACATGTAAACCACTAAAAGGAAACCACTAAGTCCACTACTAGTACAGTCTCCCAAAAAGTATTGTCTCACTTCGAAAAAAATGGCTCATACGCAAATATGCAACTCGCAAACGTAATTTGAAGATTATGTGTACAAGCGCTGGAATTTCAGCTTTCTTTTGACACCCAAAATGTGGCAATAATTGTAATGGTGTTATTTACACGTCAGTTAATGAAATCAATACCACCGCTTCTACAGTTGGTATCTAAGCGGATATTTTTGCAACATTTTTTAATTGACCTCGAGGGGTTTGAAAGTTCATAACTTCATTATTTTTCAGTCAATTTTCAGAAATAGGGTGTCAAAAGAAAGCTAAAATTCCAGCGCTTGTACACATAATCTTCAAATTACGTTTGTGAGTTCCATATTTGCGTACAAACCATTTTTTCGAGGTGAGACGATTCTTTTTTTGGAGACTGTATATGAATATGGTATTGCTTTTTACCATAAGTCTACAGCAAATAGCCAAAGTTGTATTTTTTGGCCTCAGAAAATAAAGTTCTATGCAGAAATTGCTAAAATTGAACCCCTGGGATTGAGCCAATAGCCTTGAAAATATATTGACCCTTATTGTACTGATAAATGAAATGAAGCCAAATTGATTTGAAGTAAAGTACTCTAATCAAGCATTAGCAAAGTGCAGCTTGTGGCTCTCATCTTTAGCTGATTTCATCGCAACAAGAGTCAAGGACAAGACGTTATGTGAGTGCAAGAAAGTCGTATCTGCAATGGCTGCCCTGAGTTATTCTATTGCACCACTTGTCACAAGAATGTGAACAATCTCTCAAATTCCATAGTCTTATGTCAGTGGTTCTTGAAATGGTTCTTTAGGAGACACCGTCACCTGAAGAACCATTTCAAGAACCACTGACCCAAGACTGGAGATTATACAGTGTGCAATCCAAATTTATGACAAATGGCAGCTATTGCAGATATGACTTTCTTACACTCACATGATGAAGAGTGCATGAGGGAGGATGCTCTGCTCTCAAGAAAAGGATGATAAAAACAACCAGTTTGATGTCAAATAAAAGCTTGATGATGTTGATCTTTTAATTGCAGTAAAGAAACTTGTCCCGCAATATGGAATGCAAATTCAAAGGTGCAATGGACAAGATTTGGGAATTTTATCTGCACATGAGTTACTCTCTCCATGTTTAGGAAAAAAGGGCTACGCGGATGCGGAAATACCCCCTAATTTTTTTTATTGCATTTTTTGGCCACTATTTCTTTTTCGCGGCCATTTCGCACCCATTTATTTAACTGTTTTTCCAGTAGTAGGAAAAAAAGATGAAAACAATTGAAAATCTCTCAAAATCCTAAAAAAAAAAAAATTGGAATTTTAAAAGCTATGTGCGTGGGAAGCTGATGAGACAGACTATTTTTTCTTTGGCATTAGTAATAACTGTCAAGTACAAAATTTCATGCAATTGGGAGATAGCCCTATGCAAATATTGAGACAATTCTGATCAACACCTTCAGAAGTGCCAGCTTCCCGCACGCATAGCTTTCAAAAATCCAAATAAAAGTGGATGTTGGTTTATTGTATTAGACGTGTTTGGAACTAAAGTTCTGGAATGTTGAATACGTCTAGTATAATATTCCGATACCAAGTGTTGAATTCACATCGATTGAGGACCCAAAAGATAATTTATAGCATTGAATGAGGCTCTGCATGTTGAAAAGATGGTCCTTATATCAACATTTTCTGCATGTGGGTATGCAGCCAGTTATATTGGCAGTACCCCTCTCCTGGGTCCCACCAGCTAATGCAAATAAGAATTTCCCTATAACATGCTGACTAGCTGAATGAAACCTTTATGATTAATGGCAAAGGAAAATGCAATGTACAATGCCATAATTTGATTGGCTTGTATAACATAATTTAATTTGTTTTGATGAGACCATCCCAAGGTCAAATGCAAAATTGAATTGCAGCAAAATACAAAATCTCTGTTTTCATTAAAACTTCAATTTATTTCTTTTCAAAGTACAATAGAGTATCAAGGGAGATAAAGACCCCGGGGGACCGCTCAAGATTATATATGCTCATCATAAAAAGTGGCGTAAAGGGGTCTAATTTTGTACGTTTTTGGAAAAAGGGGTCGTTTTCAGCATAAGTTACGCCATTTAGAGTTCGAAATTCAGGCTACCTTTGCCGCCAAAGGTCAATTTTAATTCAGAGTTGCTCAACTGAGTATTGTGCTGTACATGTTTTGCAAGAAGAATTCTTCAAACAGGAGAAAATAAGTACTGACATCATGTAAATGAATAAAAAAACTTAAATTGCATAGTTTTTAGAACGGTACCTAATCTGTTTGGAAATGGTCATTACAAACTGACGCCATTACGCCATTTGGGGCGCGATTTTCAAAATCTTCACTGAACTTATGTCATTTAGGGGTGCAATTCGCTATCAACAATTACACCATTTAGGGTCCAATTTTGAGGTGCTCTGACAAGCATTAGTACCACTTTATTTTTGGAGCAATCCCCGGGATGGAGACAGAGATCTGTGCATCTTGAATTGTCAAGTATATTTCCCCTTCAACACTATGACCTCTAGACGATGAAAATAAACCACCACCCTGTTTTACAGGCTGGCGGACTTTCAAGTATTATCATTTGGTTGGGCATTTTTTTATTATTATTTCTTTTTCTCTGGAGATTACAATTCTAGTGATTAATTTAAGATTAATTAAAGTACCTTTTAAAACGTAACCCCAAAATCTGAAAAAATGGGAGAAAACAAAAATTAGAAAATTAATTTTCTAAACGGTTAACCAAAATTGTTAAATTTTGACCAAAAAAGGATTACTTTACATGATTTTGTCAAAACTAAAAAAAAATCTTCCAAAACGTAAAATTAAGGTCAGTCGGGTCTGTAAAACAGGGTTTCTGTTCTATTTTCGTCGCCTTACTGAGAGCTTTCAGTAGTCTAGTAGAACCTTCGCATTGTAACATTTAAAAAATTTATACAATTTGGTTAAAAAAATATATTAAAAATGGATGCATAGATTGTTTTTCTTTTATCGATACATTTTCCTGCCTTGAAAAACACATCAGAATATAAGGGCTGAAACTACATGATAGTATAAGGCCAAGTAAAAAAATGTAATAGTTTCTCGTCCTTGCACACATGCGTTTTGGCTGTCGCATCAAAAAAAAATGTTGTTTTTTTCTTTTCTTTACACAAATTTTCTTTTTTCCCCAAAAAAATTCACTGGAAATCCAAGTTATTTCACAATCTAATACTTCTTGATCGATCTTGAAATGTGCTCTTATAAATGTATTCTATACATGCGTATCTGTCCATATTTCAAATCTTAAATATCCTCTAAAAATGGGATGTTCCGTATTTACAGGGTAAGAAAAAAAAAAAGTGTCCTCATCCACCTTTTTTTCAAAAAAATGGACGGAAATGCAAATTAGAGCATTTCTACACAAAACTTTACAAACAATTGTGCCAAAGTAGTGCAAATTTTGGCAAAAACAAGCAATTTATGAATAACTTTGACTCAAAATTTGGTATTGTAAATATGGATGGGTCACTTGATCTTGAAAATTGGTATGGGTGGCTTTTAACATTTTGCAGCAGTAAATAAACCCCTACCCAACCTAATTTCAGTCCCGAAAGGTTTAAATAGACCCCTACCCAACCTAATTTCAGTCCCCAAGGTTTAAATAGACCCCTGTCCAACCTAATTTCAGTCCCCCCCCCCCCCCCCCGCGAGGTTTAAAGTCAATAACCATCCAAGTCTAAGATGAACTGAATTGATTAGTGTTTGCTTCTAGCGCTGCAATGGACTAAAATCTATCAAAATCAATCAGAATCTCACCTGTTTCCTGACAAAGAAGCTGACATTTTAGGTCAATATTGGTAAAGGTATGAAAATCAAACAGATCTAGGTCTTCTTATCAGATAATTGGTTCTTAGAAAAAAATCAATCAGATTTGTGTTACCTTTCCTGATAATCACAGATAAAGTGCCCATTTCAATCAGGGTTGGCCGATTTAAATCAGGCTGATTTTAATCGCGATTTAAATCATGATTTAAATTGAAAAAATCTGATTTAAATCAATTTAAATCGATTTTTATGATTTAAATCACGATTTAAATCATGATTTAAATTGAAAAAATCTGATTTAAATCAATTTAAATCGATTTTTATGATTTAAATCACGATTTAAATCATGATTTTTTAAAAAAAATCACAATTTTTGCCAACCTTGATTTCAAGTTCATTCTGATAAGATTGGGTTAGACTCATATATTTTAATTGGCTATTCCAGAAATTAATGACATCCCCTAAAGCATACAAATCCTTTTTTGCTTAAAAATTTCCAGGCATCAAATTGCATGTGAAAAATTGAGAATTTACGCAAAACTAGGTAACATTAATGGAAATTTCCATGAATTGTAGCTAAAAAGAGGTTTGTTGTTGTTGTTGTTGTTGTTTTTGTTTGTTTGTTGTTGTTTTTTTGGGGGGGGGATCCCACAGCAAAAAAAGGAGGATTCCCATGTCTCCTTTAGAGGAATGTCATTCAGTTCTGGTATAGCCCAATATACTACTGAGAAGGGATTGCCACATCCCTACACTGTGTTCCGACGTCTTATCCAAAATAAGATGCCGGCAACCGTTAATGAGTCTTAGAACATTTGATTGGTCCGCATCCTGATGGCATTTGTTTTGAGCGTCAAACACATAACATGTGCGTCGCATTAGTGATTGTGCAAATTTCTTGCAGTGCGTAGTAAAATGCGGTGCGTCATGCAGATGTTGTGCGTGTAAACATCGCCGTTTTGTCAACCTCTTCACCAAAGCCTTCCACTCATAAATGATTGCTGTGTAGTTAGGTAGGGTAATTGAGAAATCAAGATGTAATTATGATGGTGGGCAGTCTGAACCATACAGGGTGCACACCAGTAAATAGCTGGCCTAGATTCTTTTACATGTTAAACAAAGGTCAAATATAGCCATTTCCTGGCCAAATTTATGAATAGCTCTTGTTCTCACCTTATTCTTCTTCAAGATTATGACGTACCCTTGCATTTAAGGTTAATTTTGATATGGGTTTACGAACTGCAACAGCTTTAAAATATTGAAGATCAAACCTAAAATCTTACAAATTACACAAAGTATGATGATATTGATTGAGGAAAAGATATTCAGCTGTGAAACAAAATTTGACTTATACCAAGTCTAACTTTAAACCAGGCCTTAATCTTAAACCTCTTTCGTGCATACAGGCCTATGGTTCTCTGACTGTTGGTATGGGAGTGACAGAGTTGATGTCGAATTGCTCTCCAATGTCTGAAAACCCTTGACAAAGGGGGAGGGGTTGTACTCAACTTTGGTTTTGGTAGGGGTGTGCCGCTGGGAAATGTGAAGTACCACCCATGTATGTAACAATTTTCAAGAAAAGGGGACCCATCCATATACCAAATGCCCAAATTTTGAGTCAAGTTTAAACAAAAAGTGAGAACATTTATGCTAATTTGGCACAAATTATTAAGGCTGATTTTTGTTTTGAAATTTAGAACAGACCCATCAAAATACCACATTTTGCAAAGAAAAAGGACCCATTTGTATACCAGGCAGCCTGATTTTGCTACCCAAGTTTGCGGCACATCCCCATAATCGCTTCTGTACTAAGAACCCCTCCCTGGAAGAGGGTAGATTCAAGAATCGATTCCTTTGGCGCTTAAATTAGATAATCACTATATCTAAGATTTCTAATCCTTGTGATTCGGTACAAACATTGAGTAGATTTACATAAAAGATACACTCCAGAATAAATTTTCAGCATGAGAGTGCAAGAAAGTCGAATTGGCAATGGCTGCCATATGTTAAATTACAAATTGTCACTAGAATGCAAAAATCTTGACCAAAGACTGGACATTAAATTTATGTATAAAGTGGCAGCTAATGCAGATACAACTTTCTTGCACTCACATGAAAAGATATGGTGTACTTTACGACTCACAGGAAGTTGATGGCTGCCATATCTGTGATATTTACTTTACTAGAATGCAAAAATCCTGATCAAAGACTGGACATAAAATTTATATATAAAATGGCAGCTATTGCAGATACAACTTTCTTGCACTCACATGACGAGATATGGTGTACTTACGACTGACAGAGAAGCCAAAGCAATCCTTGTATTCATCCATCAACTTCTTGATCAGCGTACTCTTCCCTGAACCAGATGGTCCACAGAAAACACATGGTCTTGGTCCCGACTCTGCCATTGAAAGAACTGCAAGGAAAAACAATGAAAAACATCAATACACGTCCGGTCTGCACTAATGCCCAAATGGCCCACAAAACACACACAATTTTAGTCTGACCATCACATACATGTAGGCTTGAATCTACTAATTAGGCCAATTTCAAGATTTCAACTCTATGGGGCAGTATTTTTTGTTGTCGTCAACAATAATTAATGATGAAAGAAAATATATATTTTAATCTATTGGGGTTGAATTTTACAATGAAACTTTGCATGCTTCCATTATTACCGCTAACACTTCAAATGAGGCAAAATTCCAAAATGTGTGAAAAAAATCTGGGGGATGATGCTGAACATGCCAAATGCTCCTTTAATGTAAATGAGCTCAAATAAAGTTAGCTCTACACTATACCTACCTTTGAAGGATACACAGTCTTTACTTCCCAGATATAAAATGAGTCAAACACAGTTCTGAAATCCTCTCAAGCAACTGTTTTGACTTTGCAACTTGAATATCAACTGTACTTGGAATATGATGGGAGAGCTTTTTATATAGGAGGATCTGCATTCTTCTGCGAGTTATTTTCTGACGAGTTGTCTGACTGTGCAAGGAGTTTGTTCTGCCTTGTGAATTTGAGCAGCAACAAATTTGAAACAACCGACTCACATTAAATACACTGTATATTTGTCTGTCTCAGCTCAGGGTATCATCAAAAATCAAATTTAACTAAAATATGTGTTTTTTGTTATTTCTTGAAAAATAATTTCAATATTTTGAAGTATACACAAAATTTGTAACATATGTGAACATCAGAAAGTCTGTGGAGTATTTATTTTTTTTCAGAACCACATTGCCATCATATTTTTCTTTTTCTTTTTCTTTTTTTTTGGGGGGGGGGGCATGTAGGTTAAGTAATGCCTGTAACTCAGAAACGAGCATGGTTACCTATTGTTTTTATTTTAGAATCAGAATCACAACATATCAAAAATACCAAATTCTTGTAGGCTAAAGAAAACAATAGTCTGTCTCAGCTTCCCACGCGCATAGCTTTTAAAAAACAAAATTTAGTGCATTTTTTTTTTTTTTAAGGTTTTTGAGAGATTGTCATTTTTTTCATCTTTTTTTCCTACTACTGGCAAAAATAGTTAAATAAATGTCCGCGGCCCGAAAAAAAAAAATAGTGGCCCAAAAATGCAATAAAAAAAAAATTAGGGGGTATTTCAGCATCCGCATAGCCTTTTTTTACTTTAAAAAAAAATGCATAGCGCTTAGGGTTTTGACCTTTAAGTAAGCTGAGACAGAGTTCTTTTTTTGGGGGGCTAAATTCTACAGATGGAAATTTTCACAAATCCCAGTTTAGTGAAGAGAAACTATTCTGAGGTTAACTGGATACTGTTTGTTAAAGGTATGTGCTGAGATTTTAATCAAATAAAGTTGACTTACTTCTCCAAACACACCTTAAGGCTTTATGAAAGGCTTTATGTTTGTGCATATGCTTCAAATGGGCCAGATATCCCTCCTGATTCTAGCTTTTTAAGGCCAAATAAAAATAAAATTATGTTTCTCATCCCAGTCTTTAAAAAATGACGAGGAGGGTTGTTTACTTTTTATTGGTAAACTATTCAACCATATTAGCAGTGTTTCTGACATGTTCAGCATTCACTAAGTTTCATCTTAAGAACAAATCATAACTGAATCATTAAAAAATAAAAAGAAATTTAGAAAATCTTCAAAAAAGGGAGGAGAACATATAGACAAGACACATGTTTTTTTAATTTGACCTAACTCTGATAGAATTTTATCCCACGTCCAAACATAAAATTAACTAATTAAGCCTAACAGCTTTGTTTGACTTGAATCATTGAGAGAACTCCCTAAGTTTATACTCGCACTACTCAATTTTATGTACTATGTAAAATGGAGTATGGATGAAGCCTTAAACTGGTTACCATGGATACAGATGAAGTAGTGCTCTTTATTAGCTTTATTAACTGTGCCAATAATTTCCATCACATCTGAATAAAATATTCTGCAAGAAATGGTGTCTACAAATTAAAGATTTTGCTGTGGCAGGCAGGAGGGGAGGGGGTACTCAAATTTGGTTTTGGTAGGGGTGTGCCGCTAGGAAATGTGAAGAATTACCCATGTATATATATACCAATTTTCAAGGGACCCATCCATATACCAAATGCCCAAATTTTGAGTCAAATTTATACAAAAATTGAAATGTTCTGTGAAAATTTACACTAATTTGGCACAAATTTAGGCTGATTTTTGTTTGAAATTTAGACAAAAATCTAAAATTTGCGCAATGGTGCAAATTTCAGAAAATTTTGAAAACAGACCCATCAAAATACCACATTTTGCAAAGAAAAAGGACCCATTGGCATACCAGACAGCCTGATTTTGCTACCCAAGTTTGCGGTACATCCCCATAATCACTTCTGTACTAGGTACCCCTCCCGGGGGAGGGAATCTCAATATGGAGGGGGGAGGGCTTCAGGTTTGGTATACAAGTAATAGTAGGGATGCAGTGCTGGGAAATTTGGGCTACCAACAAAAAATGTCAAGAAATGAGAATCCAAAAAACATTGCAAGCTAAATTTTTAATATTAATTTTCGTTCAACCTTGGGTGGAAGAGTACTCATAAAAAAATTGGTAGGTATGTCCCGCCCTGGTTTTCCAACTAAGGGCCTTACGGAACTGATTTATGATTTAAAATAGGATCTATTGAACTGATTTTTTTTCAAACTTGCGGTCTTATGAACTGTTTCCCTACCAACAGCCATAAAAATGACTAATATTGGAACTGTAAATTGTCAAAATTGATAAAAACTTTAGAAAGCACATTTTTAGACCAATCTTTTTTGTAAATTGGGGTCTTTGGAACAGAAGAAATCTTACAATAGGAATCTTGGGGAGAACAGGTGTTCTTGACACACACCCTACAGTGTTGGAAATACCATGTGCGCGCATGCACAAATGCAGGTAACTTTTTGGCTGTGCATGTAAGCTTACTACTCACACCTGCACACATGCATGTACATTTTTGTTCATAAAGAGAAATATATATATATATATATATATATCTGACAATAAATAAATTATTTATTTTAAATCCGTTTTAAGATTACAAAATCGCAAGAAAATACGACCACAAACTGCATTTAATTCGTACTTGCTACATGGTATCGCTGTTTGTTTAATATCTGGGAATTATTGGACTCTCCTTTTGATCAGATGTGACGTCATTATCCATATCACTCATTACATCGTGCATTTTGTAGTATAGTCATCCTTGCGTTCGATACGGACCAATATAACAACTAAACTTAATATCAAAAAACTTTAACTTTTCTTCAATTCTTAGTGATGGACCTCTTTTCTTGTGCCTTCAATTTCACCGTAAAAAATTT
>JXSR01S075470.1:22889-36828 GCA_000969725.1 Ophiothrix spiculata | reverse complement strand
TATTCTTCTGGGAATGAAAGACCATTAATCTAGCTTTCAATTGAGCTCCCAAACAAGACTATTTTGGTTCCCATAGTAAAAATATACTGAAAAAGAACATATATTTTAGATTGAAATGTAACAAAACCACCTTTTATTGGGTCCAAACTTTAAAAATGAGACCATATGATGTCTTCAGTTACTGTCACATAACCACCTGTGTCCGGCCGGGCACCGCAATCATTCACCGGTGTCATACTGATGGCATTGCGGCTTCTATTTGCTTATGTGACCAGGGTGTAAGGAGTGTGACTATGAGTTATTGCCACCATTTTCTGGCCTCATAACATAGCTGTTTAGTCATCCCATCCAATTTCATCATCATTAAGTTACCAAGGATTCCTAGAGGCCTAATGTTTTCTTTGAGTCCAAGTTTGAGCCCCGATAGCTAAACCATGTATGTATACACAAAAACACCATATCACTGTTATTCCAAATTCCTGGCCCCATAATCCATCTTTCTAGAAGCTCTTTAGTCATCATTACCAGCTTTCAATGACATAATCTTTTTCATTAAAGTGGTATGCTGTACATACAAACTAAATTGTACATTCTGCAAATGCAGCCTCCTGATATTTCACTTTTTCAAACATTTCCATATTATAAGGGTTTTAATGACACCTCTTTGCACTTTACTCAGCTTCCAGGTTCTTTCTCTGATGTTAATGTGCACCTTTGGACTCAGAAATTTAAAAATTTCAACTACTAATAACTCACGAAAATCATACAAAATCATAAACTCTTATGGTTTCTGAAGAAGAAACAGTACATGGGAGATTTTAAAAAATACTTGATTTTTGTTAACCATTGTATTCCCGCCTCTTTAAGATAACGTATCTGTCATAACGTACACTAGCGGTTTAAAGTATTTCCCCACAAACACTTTATTCAGCCATACCTCTCAAGGCATTTATAAGGAAACTATCTGGAAACTTATGTTTCTTTTGGTCGGATCTGATAAGTAATCTAGTTAAGTAAAAAACTGAACACCGAATGGGATCAACCCCCTCACGTACGGGTAGGGGGCAACAACACAAATGGGTCGAAAAACATGATTTTTACGTCAAATTTGATTTGACAACACCTTGGTCAAGGTAACTTCACCACTCAAGTTGAGTAGTCATATGGAATGTGTATATGTAATAGAGTGACAAGCAGGCGATGAAATATCCTGGTTACGCTTGACTGCGCTAAGAGAATGCTTGGAAGCAAACGAAAAATGATCCTTTAACGTCCCACGAGTTTACAAAAATAGGGTTGTGTTGAATGTGGAGTGTTTTGTGACGGTATATGGCAGATTGAAAACCTCTTAAAACATTTTAAAATGTCATATACCGCCAGGGACCATTCCACTTTTACTACGGCCCTAGTTTTGTAAACTGGGTGGCGTTGAAGGACCATTTTTCGTTAGCTTCCGAGCATTCTCTTGGCGAAGTCAAGCGTGACCAGGACATTTCATTGCCTGTTTGTCACTCTATTACATATACACATTCCACATGACCACTCAACTTGAGTGGTGAAGTGACCTTGACCCAGGCGTTGTCAAATCAAATTTGACCTAAAAATCACGTTTTTCGACCTATTTGTGTTGTTGCCCCTACCTATACGTGAGAGGGTAGATCCCATTCGGAGCTCAAATTTACACTTAACTAGATTACCTATCAGATCTGACCAAAAGCAACATAAGTTTCCAAATAGTTTCCTTATAAATGCCTTGTAAGATATGGCTGAATAAAGTGTTTGTGCGGAAATACCTTAAACCGCTAGTGTATATGTTCGATTCTTTTCTAAATCGTACGTTATGGGCAACACTGCATACTTACCAACGTACTTTTAACTCGATGAGTAAGCTTTTACAATTGTTAAATAATGGTATAGCAATCCCCTTTATAATGCATTGCATTTTCACGAGGGGTTATGAAATGTACATAACATATGTGTTGCGGCACTAGCATAACATATGGCTTTTTTGACAGTAATATGCTTGCAAATTTTGACTTTAAAAGCACATTTATGTTTTCCAGATCATTATATAACACCAAAGTCCATCTGATTGGACTCATTTGGTAACATCCATCTACCTCATTATTTCTACAGTTTCTCGACCATTTGAAAAATGATGGTATCTCTTGGCATTATTGGCGACATGCAATACAAATGCTCTTGTAATAAAATAATGACCCGGTGTTACAAAGTTTTATATTTCTTAATTAGAGCTTAAACACAGACTGTTAAAAAGTATGCATTGTATGTGACCCGCATGCAAATGAAAAGAGTGGGGCTACACTGTATAGTGGCTGGCGACATGGGTAAATCAAGGGAGGGTACTGTATAAGTGGTATTTTTTGCGCTACATTTATTATGGGTTAGTGCAAAAATAAATGCAATGCAAAAATTAAGGTGTAATTGTTATATAGGAAATTCCATACTCGGCCAATGTTCACGTGCTTGAAATGGTCCAAAATTGGCCGTGCGCGAAAATTACTGAGCTCGAAAATATTGGCGTTTACAGATACATTTTTAGATTAATATTTTTTGTCATTTCCCAGCATATGTCAACTTTTAATTTAATGCATGTTACTAATGTGACTCTCGTCTACAAACAAAACAACTAAAATCATTTATAATTGGCTTCACAAATTTAAACAAGATACATAATACATGTATGTGTTTTGTGGATTTTTTTTTTCATTTGACAGAGTTCCGAGGAAGGTGATGGAGTCGGCAATGAGGAAGAAAGGTATACAAGTTTTGGTTTGAGCAGTGATGAGTTTGTATGAAGGAGCAAAGACAAGAGTTAGAGTGGAGTCTGGTTTGTTTGAGGTGAAGGTGGGGTGCATCAAGGTTCTGTACTGTCGCCGCTGATATTTGCAATTGTAATTGATGTGGTCACGGAGAGTGGTAAAGAAGGTTTGATGTACGAGATGCTGTATGCTGATGCCTTGGTCCTAATTAATGATACAATGGAGGGATTGAGGGAGAAGTTCTGGAAATGGAAGAAGGTCTTTAAGAGTAAAGGTTTGAAGGTAAATATGGGGAAGACAAAAGGGTTGGTGAGCGAGGCAGAGGGAGTGGTGTCAGTGAGTAAAAAAGATCCACATGGCATATGTGAAAAGAGGGTGAAGGCAAACTCTGTGTGGTGTGAGAAATGTAGGAAATTGATCAATGGGAGATGTACAAAGATGAAGAGAGTGACTCCAAGTTTGGCAATGGAGTTTGTGTGTGGACAATGCAAGAAGTGGAGATGGAGGGTCAGGGGAAGAGGTGGAAAAGTTGTGTGATGAGGTGGAAACAGTGAAGGAGTTCATGTACCTGGGGGATACGAGTTAGCGGGGATGGAGGATGTGATTCTGCTATGACAGCCAGAGTGAGGTATGGGTGGGTGAAGTTTAGGGAATGTGGAGAGATGTTACATGGGAAAAGATTTCCTTTGAAGTTACAAGGAACGGTGCATAAGAGCTGTGTGAGATCAGTAATGTTGTATGGTAGCAAGACGTGGTGTCTGAGGGAAAATGAGATGGGAATTTTGAGGAGGGCGGAGAGAGCGATGATGAGATGATGCGAGAGGTGAAGTTAAGGGATAGGAAGAAGACTGAGGACTTGATGCAGATGCTGGTGTGGAAGAAGCAGTGGACAGTTTGGCGAAGGCGAATAGTGTGCGTTGGTATGGGCATGTGCTGAGGAAGGATGAAGGGCATGTTCTTAGAAGCGCCCTTGAGTTTGTGGTGGATGGTTTGAGGAGGAGAGGGCGACCAAGGAAGACTTGGTGCAGGTGGAGGAGGAGAGTAAGAGGGTTGTGTTAGGGAGGGAGGACGTGTTGAATCGGGTGAGGTGGAGGGAGGGACTGAGGCCGGTTGTCGCGAGTGTGAGGTGAATCCGGCCACCCCCGTGATGGGGATAAAACCGGGTTTAAAATCTTGGCTTAACTACTACTACTTCTACTATATATATGTCAGCGACACGAAAATGGCAAAGTTGTCTTGGAGTAGAGCTGAAACTGAGATAAATACATTCAAAGATCATTATACCCTATGTCATCTGTTGGCAGTCTTTAGAAAATAAGGATAATTCATATTTACTATTTTGTTTTAATGAAACTTTGCAGGTGTTTTGAAGCAAGCATAAAAAATTGTGAATCTGCAAACAATCAATTTCTGCAAATTATGAATTGTTACATGTAGTAAATGAAGTTGAGCGAACACATTTATCTATATATCCGACTCACTGAATCTAATTTATTGGTTGTGTCCTAAACTACAGAGGGACACACTTAACAACGCGAAAAAGTAATATTATGCAATATACCATCATTATTTAATGATGGTTCCTTTTTGGCCTCATAACATAGTTGTTTACATATCCGAACCAATTTGTAATGTCTCTAACATTATCATCTGTCACCAGGTAACATTAATGTTTTCTCTCAGACTAATGGCATTTTTGATTACATAATATTTTATAGCAAACATTGTATGTTCCTTTCTCTTCATCACTTCTATTCTTGGCTTGCTTTGTAGTTTTCTGGGCCATCAAATCTAACTTTCCATTCTATCAATCAGTAGCATAATCACACAATAAAATCCTGACTGTCAATGAGGATATACTAACCATAAAAAAGGTTCTTGCAAACCACAATTCCCCACAATTTATTTCCCAGTGCCAGGGCTTTATCCTTATTGTATTTATCATTATTGCTACAGAGTGAGTGGGACATTATTATTATCACTGAAATGTGACCAGGGCTTTTCATTTCATTGTCACAAATTATTATGTTTTGAAGGTCAATCTGTCACTTTACATTTTTTTGTTACAAACCATTTTTTACAACCTGGTCACATAAGCTGCAAGAAGCCGCAACGCCGCAACCCCGGTATGACATCGGTATGACACCGGTGAATGATTGAGATGCCCGGTTTGACACCAGTGGTTGTGTGACCATAACTGAAGACATCGTATAAAAACCTCAAGGTTTTAACTCGGAATTAAATTCTTGGGGCATGCTTCCGGTGTCTGTACGGCTCACGGACACCGTCCGAACTCCAGTCGGACACCGGCCGGTGTCCGATCGACGTCTGCTGAATTGATGTCGTAAACACATTGTAACCTTGCCGCAAGGTTATGTAACCAGAGTATCCGATTTAGTACCAATAAAAATAATCAATACATGTGTTAACAACAGATTTCATGCTAGACTAGCTTCATGATGTCTTACAGGCCCGTAGCCAGGATTTTTTCAAGGGGGGTGCGGATTTTCAAAAAGTGGACCTTTTGGAGGAAAAATTTTCGTTTTGGTCGACCCGAAACTAATTTTAGTGGTTTTGTTAAAGTGACAAGAAAAAAAAAAAAGGTTTTTAGCACTTTTTCAAGCATTTTGTGCAGTGTTTTATTAAAAAACAACCTACATTAACGTATTTTGGTGCTTTGTGTGTTCTTTGGGGGACTTTTTGTGGACCTTTTTTGTACATTGTCAAATTTGGGGGGGGTGCGACGCCCCCATCGCACCCCCCCTGGCTACGGGCTTGATGTCTTACATAAAGGATGAACCAAATGTGGGCTTGTTCAGACGTAGTCCATCTAGACATATGAATTTCTCCACTACGAATTTGTCAACTAAATTATGAAGTTTTATTGCACACAGAACAAGAGAGACATAATTGATTTTCATTTATTACCTATATTGACTTAGTACAACAATAGCAAAAACGAATAATGTGCGAGCGTTCACTGGACTGGAACCAAGTCATAATACATTAGCACTGGCCACTGACTGCTTGTCATAAACGCTGCACAGGGCGAACTTCTTGTAAAATTGACGGTAATTTAATTAGCCCCACCATTATTAACTATACATAATTCGAAAGATAATAACTTATCCTATATGATGGCGCTTGCGCACTAAATCTGACATGAAGTGCAGAAATGTTATGACCAGCGAAAGATTGACAAATAGAGAAAATCGCGACTTTTACACAGACAAATTGGGCTATTTGGTGGATAAAAAAAAGCAAATGACGACAAACTTATACCTAGTGAATTTTTAAAAAATATACTACAGGGTAGCTTATGAAATAAGCTTTAAAATGGTTTATGCGCATAGAATTTTGGATGAGTAGAACTAAAACGCCAATTAAAAAACGCCCAGAAATCACTGTTTTTCTGCCGTTTTCAGCTGCTCATTGAGCGTAAAAAGTTGTACATCGAGTGCTATTTCTTAACTTTACACAAGAAATTCATATGTGGACTCCCAAGCGAGAGCGCGTTCGCTTGGGAGGTCCATCTGGATGGACTAGTTCAGACGCAGAGCATTTAACACACTATAGGCTTGCTAAAGGTCGTGATAGTGCTAGTGGTATTAGTAGTCGTGATAAAACGAAAGTGTAAACAACAACCGTGTTAGTTTATCTCAACTGTTACCCCTGGAAAAAGTCCAGGGTAAATCGAGATCACCCAGATTAGGCCCCTTAAAAATAATTATTCGATTCTCGTCCTCTGCCTGCGTCACTTTTGGCCTCCGCATGATTTTAAAAAAATGAAAAATTCTAAAAAATTGTACTCAAAACAGAGAAAAAATGAGAAAGGTATACATGTACTAAAAATCGTGTCCAATGCCGTCTTAAAATATGTAGCACGTTGTACAAGCGTAGATCCATACAGTGAGCATGCAGCCCCGGTTTTGGTGCAACTTCGATCACGGTACTAGTCTCGTTTTCAGACCAGTCACAGAGTCTAGTATTCATACCAGTTTTGCGCTGTCGCCAGAAATCTTGGACAGCTTATACCGGAGTTTAAGCTGGACAGGTTGTGTGGATGTGGTGCAATCGGGAGGTGATCGAGGCCTCGCAGGGAGATAGGGGGGATCAAGGATCATTTTGGTGAGTTTAAATGAATATGTGATGGTTTTTAAGAAGTGCAAATAAATCATTTTTGTGTATTTATAGATGGTAAACAAACAGCTCAAAATTGTAGAGTGATTTCTAAATGTGAACACAACTAATACAATCATTGCTTTAGGTCCCGGAATCTGATTTAATATACTACCAATGTCCTGGCAAAGTTAATTGATTGTTCCTTTCTCAGCTTTATAACATAATTATTTTCTCCTCAATCAAATTTCTAATGTCTCCAACAATATCATCTCATCACATTACACTATAACATTAATGTTTCCAGACTCTTAATAAATTCTATTTCTGATTACATGTCTTGTAGCAAACAGATTTATTGCTTATTCATGGCCTATTAATCCAACTTTGTGGAAGATTTCTAGGCCATCATGATCCAACTTTTCAATGTCATTCCATCATCACCCTTTGTCATAGAGCAATAATGTTAGTCTGGGAAACTAGATCACAATAAATCAGAGCTTTTGGTTGTTAATGATCTATAATATGATATGCTTAGCTGAATATCAGTCTAATAGTTTTCTTTCAAGAAGTTTCTTGTTTCATTTCACTTTCAATGTCATTAATTCATCACCCATTTTCCTCCTCAAAGCAATAATGTTGTCTGTACCTAGAAGGGAAACAATATAACATTGTATGTTATCAGGGCCATAATTCTTAATAAGCTTCATTGCAACTTGGCCCTATATCTATATTTCCAGAGAGTTTTTATTTCGTCTGAAATAAGAAATCATAGCTACATTGCCTTAGAGCAGTAATATTGTCAGTAAACGACAGAGAACTAGATCACAGGCATATAAAGTGTTATAAATGAACTTTCTGCCATGCCTCACCGCATCACAGTCCTAAAGTCCTTTTCCCACAATGCCCTCAATTTTGCTTGCCTTCCACCAATATTAGGCTTCAATGATCTCCAGCTCTGATAATAAGGATGAAATGCATAGGCCTCCAAGACAGGCATAGGAATCCCCCCTACTTTACTAGCTCCTTAATTTAGCTTCTGAAAGGTTGTTTGATTAATGCATCCAATGTCTCATCTCTTGTTTATCATCATCTTCATCGTCATCTTGCCCTTAGCCATAATGTTCTTTGAATACTCTTTGATGATCACAAGACATTATGTCATGTACGTAGCATACAGTTCCACATGTAATATATTTGGATGTCGATATATTGCTGTCTTTTTCTTGGCCTCATAACCCATCTTTCTGGAAGTTGTTCAGAGGTAAACGTCTCGTCTCATTCAAAGACATTTCATTATCAATCTCATTATCATTCTACTCTGCTACAATTGTTCAAATAGCAATTCTGTCATAAGATCAAGACTGTCCTCTATAGTACAGATGTACTAGATAAGATATAAAAAGCTATATTGTTGTAAGGGCAAGGCTTTATAGATCTTCTAAATTAAAGAATTAAATATAAGTCCTTATGTCAAAACATTCAACTTTTTAAAAAATAATAAGAAATGCTGCTCATCAAATAAATCATAACTTAACTTTCAAATGACATTTCAAAATAACAGTTTACCATGAAGATCCAAGGCATCCTATCCAATTAGGTCAGTAATATTTTGACAATGTCCCCAGTATAAAGTCTCAATTTTGTGTCAGTAATTATATAATTATGGAAGTGTTTCTCGCTGTAGAACAATTTTCTGGCTATGCTCATTTTTCATTTTTATAAATTATTGCTACAGTCCTGGAATCATTTAACATCGGCATTCTTAAAGCAATATTATAGAATTTTGACCAAAAAA
This sequence comes from Ophiothrix spiculata, assembly GCA_000969725.1. Taxonomy (NCBI): domain Eukaryota; kingdom Metazoa; phylum Echinodermata; class Ophiuroidea; order Amphilepidida; family Ophiotrichidae; genus Ophiothrix; species Ophiothrix spiculata. The sequence continues at coordinate 28,128 of JXSR01S075470.1, read as the reverse complement.
TGATTACAAAGCGCAAAAAATGACAGAATATAATTATCGAATAGCATTTTCAAGTGTATTTTGTCAAAAACTTGTTTTAACAAGTACGTGCTTTCCTATACTAATACACTCCCGGTCAAAAGTGTTTGCGCACAAAACCTTAAAACCAGCCATATCTCGAGAACCGTTCATCATTTGCGTTATATTTTTTCAGATTTATATTTTACATAATATATAGATCTATAGAACTCAACAGGAATTGCATTTACCGCATTTGACAATATGGCGTGCTAAACATTCTTATGCTTTCTTCCGCACATTCAAAAACGGAGTTTAAATACATAACTGAACTTTTGCTTGAAAACTTATGACCTGAAAATGTTCTTTACGGTTACACGGTTATAACAAGCATTGAACTAATAAACTACATAGGTACATAGCAAAAAGTGTGTGTGGTGTATTTGTATATGGTCAAGGAAAACGGCCATTTTTATGGTTATGGAAGATCGAATATCAGAGGAAACATAGATTTTTTATATTGGATACATTAGGCACCTACAAAAAACATGGTTTTTTTTAAGAGTCTTGGTCATTTGATATAATAATTACGTTTTTGCCCATATTTAAGCGTGCGCAAACACTTTTGACCAGGAGTGTACATGTGGAATCTAAATTCAGGATCCCGGATTTAATTAAAAAAATGGCCATAACAGAAAAAAGCATATTTATGAAAATCGTTTTGAGGGTGTCAATATCTACCAAACCCAAAGACCTTAAAAGTTATGGATGACAGGGAGCGCTTCATTTTAACACTTTATAGTATTGCTTTTACACGCCATCAGCATCCTTGCCTTTCTTTAATAGCCTCATAACATAGTTATTTTCTTGCCAATCAAAATATCATCTTATTACACTAACATTAATGTTTCCAGACTCTTAATGAACTCTATTTCTGATGTCTTGTAAAACACAGATTTATTGCCTATTCTTGGCCTATTAATTTAACTTTGTAGGGTCACACAATTGTAAATCGTTGCACGTTGTAACGCTAGTGGCAAATTTTCATTTGCTGGGGTTTTAAACTAAGAAGGTGGAATAAGCCTTAATAAAAAATGTATATTAAATTAATATGTGACTGTTTTTTGTTTTTATTTTATGCTAATTATTTAGCTAGAAAATATTCTCGAATGTGTAGAAAAATTCAGCACCACAGGACATTCTATAATGAAATTATAAATTGAACAAATCGGTATGTCTCTAGAAATATTCAATCAAACCGCGCTATTTTATGACAGGCTGTCAAACGCAATACAAAATAGCGGCTGATTTATCGCGAAAACAAGCCGGGCAACATATTGTTTACTTGACGATTTCTGAGAGGTTTTCCCAAGAGCTACAAATTACAGTTTATTCCAGAATGATCGAATCTTTAATAATGGAGATACAAGCGTTTTGTGAACCCATCTTCGCCGATCGCATGTAAAAGAATAGGAGCGGTAATTAGGATAGTGAACAATTTTAGGCCATCATGATCCAACTTTTCAATGTCATTCCATCATCACCATTTGTCTTAGAGCAATAATGTTTGTCTGGGAAACTAGATCACAATATATCATGGGCATGTAGTACGTTATTAATGACCTATTTGCTATGGCTCACTGAATATAAGCCTGGTATTTTTTCTTCCAAGAAGTTTCTTGTTTTTCAATGCCATTAATCTATCACCTTTTTTCACCTTAAAGCAATAATGTTGTCTGTACCTTCAAGGGAAACAATACCACATGTTATCAGGGTCATAATTCTTATATAACCCTCACTGCAACTTGGTCATTTATTTTCAAATGAAAAAATGTCATTGTCATGATTTCTTCGAGCAATAATTTTGTCTGTGCATTAAGGGGGAAATCTTGATCACAGGCATATTATGGTGTTATTGCCACACCTTTCATCTTCCTATACTCTGATAACCTACAATCAGGGAAGAAAGTCTTGGCACAAATATCTGTGAATGTCATTGATTTTGCACGCTTTCCCCGTCCCCCACTCAATGTTGATCCGTACACAAGGATCATCTTTACATCCAACATTGAAACAGGGGTGAGGAAGGGGATGGTCAGAAGAGAAGAGTTCTTCATTGCCTTCAACTTTATCCATCTCTTACTGCAATTTCTAGTGTTTTAAACGGATGAATGCACCTGAAAAGACTGTAGTATTCCAACGACTTTTTTCCCTGATTGTAGAAGTTCAAAGTATCGCTTCTTTTCTACAATATTGTGAACTGGTAGCATATTAATATATTTTATGCATGAACCTTTCAGGATTTTGGTATTATATTTGGCTAATTTTGTTGTTTCTACAATATTGTGAACTGTTAGCATACCGTATTAATATATTTTGTGCATGAAACTTTCAGGATTTTGGTATCATGTTTGGCTAATTTTGTTGTTTCTATGTGGACAAACTTTGAACACAAGTTCATTTGAATATTCAGCAAGATTGGGTATGTTGTTATAATTTTAAAAATGCAGACATTTATTTAGGGACCAATTCAAAACCCAACCAGCGGTTGACCGCCCGGAAACGCCGGTTCCGGCCGGTTGATATTGTTCTGAGCAATAACAACCGCCCAGAAGTTGTCCCTTATTTCCCCTTGTAATCATATTGGTTTATGTGTGTTAATTGGCTGCGGTTTATAGTGTATAGAAGAGCATCTCATTTGCTTGCCTTCCAATGTCATTTATGCGTTTGCATGCCCATAGCAACTCTGATAACAAGGATATAAAGTGTTCCAAAAAAGAAACTTGTACACTTTGTTTTGGTTCTGTTTTATTGAATTGTATATTTATCAGACCAAAATAATTGCAGAAAATGTAAATGGATACGTTTCCTGTGATATGGGTAAAAAAATTCTTCCAAAATCCGAAACATCCCGATTATCGTGCAAAGTTAAACATTTTTGCAAGGAAACAAAAGTTACAAATTTTGAGCACAACATGATAAGAGAGCGGCGCATGCCCTGTAATTTCCGCTTGAGATATTGATTACAAGTTGCATCGATATTGCTGTATAACACTTAGCATGCGATTTGATTAGAAATCCCAAGTTGAACAGACAATTATGGAGTTAAATTGGCTCAGATCAGATGATTCAGATAAATTGGATAAAAATCTTTACCCCGGCTCTTTACTAAATTAAGTTTATCAACTCAAGATATCACTATATGTCAAAATCAATTGCATTGAATAAACATTAAAAATAACCATGTTGTTGCTTCACATTATTTCAAATGAGAAATATTGCACTGGTGTTAAATTAAAATGGTTAAAAGGCTGTCATCCATTCATATTCTTCTTCCATGCGTAAAATTGTGAATTTGAAAAGACGGTTCGCTGTCGATACTAAGAGGGATTTAAGCAGTAATTGATACGGGCTAGCTAGGGGTATGTGTGCTAAGTTTCCCGCTGGGATGTTTTCCCGTGGCCTTCCAAAATTTGTAACTTTTGTAACCTTACCAAATTTTTCACTTTACCCGATCAGCGGGATGGTTTCAGATTTTGGAAGGAAACATATCCATTTATATTATTTTGGTCTGATAAATATATAATTTAGTAGAATAGACCCAAAACAAAGTGTTCAAGTTTCTTTTTTGGAACACTTTATTTAGTATTACAGGCCTCCAATATAGGCACATAGGAATTCCCTCTCCTTTACTACCTCTATTTAGATTCCAGAAGGTTGTTTGCTTTATGCATCCAATGTCTCATCTCTTGTTTATCATCGTCATCTTGCCCTTGGCCATAATGTTCTTTGAATACTCTTTGATGATCACAAGACAATATGTCATGTACGTTGAGTACCCGGGGGGGGGGGCTACTTAGTACAAAAGGGGTTATTGGGACGTGCAGCAAATTTTGGCAGCAAAATCAGGCTTCCTGGTACTCCAATCGGTCCTTTTTCTTCACAAAATGAGGTATTTTGATGGGTTTTCTTTTCAAAATATTTAGAAATTTGCACCAAATGCTGCATATTTGGACATTGCTTCTCACAATGTTGGAAAATTTTGCCAAAATAGAGCAAATTTGGACAGAAAAAATGAAATTTGGCTTAGAATTTTAAAGGTTTGGTATAAGGATGGATCAATTTTTCATAAAAATTGGTATTTGGATAGGTAGCTTTCCAAATTTCCCAGAAGCATGTCCCTACCCAAACCAAATTTGAGAACCCCCCAGGTTGGGTACAGCTATGTAATGGTTTCGTAAATCTGCACTGTAAGAAATATATTGCGCGTAATCCAAGTTCAACTGTAAAAATAAAGGCACTGCTTGTTGAATTGAGTTAAACAATAGTATAATAGCGATATTTTTAGTTATTACATCTTAATGGAAAAATAAATAATTATCTTTTTAATTTCCTTAAGATATTTCGAATATTTAGAATGATAAACTTCCTAAATAATATTGCACAAATGATTCATCATCATGAATACGAACGCCAAACCCCCTCCATGTAACATTGCACTACTTCATAAATTTGGCACTGTAACCAGGGGAAAAAAGATGAATGTAATCTATATTAGTGGGAGCTAAACATGACTTATATATACACTAAATTTGCCACATGCACGATTATTCATATGAATAGGTCTAATTGTTTCAAAATGATGTCTAGCTGTCCACCTCCGTCTGCTAAAGGTTGTAAGCCCTCCCTTACGAAAAAAATTAAGCTCGTTACGAGCTCGTTACGAGCACGTCATCAAGCTCATTACGAGCGCGTTACGAGCACGTCAATGAGCTCGTTACTAGCTCGTTACGAGCGCGTTGCGAGCTCGTTACGAGCGCGTATTTGAAACAAAACGCGCTCATATTTGAAACGAAACGCGCTCGTATTTGAAACGATACGCGCTCATATTTGAAACGAAACGCGCTCGTATTTGAAACGAAACGCGCTCGTATATTTGAATCAAATTGTGTTCATATTTGAAACAATATGAGCTTGATTTGTTCAAGCAAAGGGGAGTGTCAAGGGAATCCTGTATCAGCCCAAGTGCAATGACTAAACCAGGTATCCTCTGAACTTGATGGTAAGAATTTTAGTTTGTTAAGTGATTTCTAGTTAGTATATATTTTCTCTGGTGTCAAATTTGAAAACTACATGAATAACAAACTCTACATGAATAACAAACTCCTCAATTATAAAGAAATTTTCAAAGTTCAAGAATTACGAGCTCGTAAATGTATAACGAAATTTTCAAAGTACAATA
>JXSR01S075469.1:61450-73554 GCA_000969725.1 Ophiothrix spiculata | reverse complement strand
ACAATTTGAACAATATATACATTTAAAAAGTAAGAAAAAAAAAGACCTAGACTATTTTGCTCTCTTCATGTCTATGATGCCACGCACCAGAACAACGTTTGTAGTACATGTATGTACTAAAATGACATACTTTCGGGTACAAGGAACAAAGAGTTTTGTTAATTCTAGTGTACTCTGTTTAAAATGCAGGTGATCACAGAACGAAAATATTAACTGTTGTATCTTGCACCTGTCACAATGAATAGTTTGACTGACAATAGGAGAAAGGGGAAAAATGAGACGCAAATTGTGCATCAATCAATCCTTTTCATTAGAAAACTATGTCAATTTCAAAATATTGGATTACAACAGACTTAAAAAAAACCAAAAACATACCTTAGAACTAATGCGTTATGGAATAGGAACACATTTAAACAGTGAGGAATATGAGATATGAAATGTGCCCAGGCATATTTATGAAATTCTTTGAATTATTCAAGCGCATTTCACAATACGAAAGAAATGTGCATTTCTTATGTATTACTGAAGTGTCAAAAAATGTGCGCTGAATGTCATAGCCAGACAAAGTACAAAATTGATAGACAAATATTTAATTTCACAAACACAAATAACAGCATATGAAATATATATATAAACAGCATGTGATATTGCATAGGTTCTGTTAGACTTGCCTCAAGTCCTTAGGTAGTAAAATCTCTGGGATATATGTCTTATTATACTCTTTATTCTGTAAACAGGCATACATCTTAAATTGCAAATAAAATTTTGCCCAAACAAAAAAACTAAAACAAAAATAAATAGTCATGGTTCTGCACCGTAAAAGCTAATATTCACTTTATAATTATGAATTTCCCAAGCAAAGTATGTATGGAACCTAAGCTTTATATGATAAATGTCACTGGTAATATCCCTTAGAGAATATAGGCCTATGCCACAGTAAACCTACCACAATTTTTCATCTTTACAATTGTCCTTAAATGCATGGTGCTTGACACTTCAAAACCCACCAGAAAATAGCTCATTATCACTTCCAATTAAATGGAAAAATCTAAAAATATCACAGTTTTGAACATGTGCAAGGATATAGTTACCGTCCACCCTAAACACAGATTTTGTGTGATTATGAACATATGGCCCTAGGAAGCAAAATATCTCAGTGTGGGTCTCTAGTGGAAAATCCATTAGTATGGGCAGTTTCATATCGGCCTATGTTGTTCACACTTGAACTTAATCATGAAAGGGGGGAGGGGCTGCCCAATCCAGCCTTGGACAAGGCTAAGGTTCTGTATAATGTTGCACCTTTTTAAGTATTAATAAGATTAACATCTTGAATATACATGTAATAAAATGTCCTTCCAACACTTGAAAGGTTTATTACATATTTAGTATTTAATTAAAAAATATTCTAATTCTCACAACTGTAATAAAAATTATATGAGAATTCATTCGTTCTTTCTTAATTTAATAGCAACCCAAATTGTTTTATATACATGTACACCTTCAAGGAGAACCTGATTTTGCTTTGTTTCGTCTTTTGTTTCGTCTTTTGTTTTTGTAATTTCGTTACCACCGGTACGGAGAAAGTAATGCATTAATCGTCATTTCCAGCGTATTTTCAGATATTTGGTAAATGGAAAGTCGAATAAATTTCCCTTCTGAAATAAGGCCGTTGTCAGTCAAAATGTTTTTGCGACCAAGCTTGGAGTTTGTGTAGGAAAAATGCCAAGAACTAATAGAAGGTTATCGCGTATATATACACGCGTATGATAACTCTGTTGTTTGACCAACAACTCGTCAGATAACACGTATATAGTTTGTGGCGGGAATAAATCATATAAAAAGTGCCTGGCAAATAGTCAAAATTAAATACATCCTTTCCCGAGCTTGGGTGTTGATGGGGAGCGGAGCTGCTTTGTGTAAGCGCATACCTCCCTACTGTTTCGATTTAGGCGGCAGTGGCGTAACCAGTCTGGTAAAACTCAAATTTTATCGTGCACACTAAATAAATGTACACAAGTTGTGATCCAGTATCGTGATACTGCATAAGATTGCAATGTGACGGGACTTTTTATTTGCAGGCCCATGCAAATGGTGTTGACGTCACGTGCAAACCCTTTATTGGTGGTGCCTTCGCACTTGGTGCACCACCTCTGGTTAATAGTGTTTAGTGGAACTTCCTACCCATCAATCTGGATTTAAAATAAATAAAATCGTTAAGATACGCTTCAACCAAATTAATTCAAATGTTGTGGGTTCATTTACTCTGGACAGCTTCCAAATGATATTTTTTGCGCAATTGTTTTTGGGTTTTGTTTTCATCGAGTGATCTAGTTAAGGTGGTTCTATATTTTTGCTTGAAATTTTACAATGCCGAAAAATGAAATAGCAAATTGAGGTCAGCGAACTAACTAATTCTCTGAATGAATTGAACAAAAAATGTGTTTTCGAGTGTCATTAAGAATCTTAATTTTAGGTATAGTTGAGAGAAACCGAGAGCATATAGAGGAGTAATTCATATTACACTAACTGACCTCACCATCCCACTTTAATAAACTGACAAACAAATCCAATAACACAGATAACAGTGCCATCGATTTTCTTTTGCAATCTTTCAGGTTGAAATTCCTTAGGCATTTTCAATTATTACAATTACATGATTTGCAATCGGAAATGTGTCATGCCCAATACTTTGTATATATGTATTTTTTATAAATGCTACGATCCATTTTCAATAACGAGATGGAGGAATATCATATTTACTGCGAGTTTCTGCCTTTATTTACCCATGGCAAAGTGTCAAAATTCATGACGTATATAAGGGATAATGTCATTTCTTACTTTTTTTCGTTTGCGGAGCATTTTTCAAAATTGCTTCCACATTTTCCTTAAAACCCCGTTGTCTTGTTTTTGCAGCCTCACTAAATTACGTAATAAGGATCACCGTTATTGTTCATATATTTTTGCAAATTCTAGTACAGTATTCGGACATCCGAAGCTAGCAACAAGAACAGTAACATGGAAATTCCCTATGAAAACGACTGTTTTACCCTAAATATTACGGTCAGTCATTTAAGGCACCATATACCGTTTGCAATTTCCTAACATTTATTTTAACTACCATAAACTGACGAGATTTGCAGAAAATCGGATGACCATATTTTTGAGCTTTTTGATCAAACCTCGGATACCTTCCAAACCATTTAACGTTTAAAGAGATTTTTAATAAGTGAAATCAACAGACAAAGCTGAAGTGAAATTTTTAATTTCTGCTCTTCGTGTATGATAGTAGTTCCAATTTGATGATTTGTCGTGTTTAAGTAGGTAAAATATTGCAGTGAACATGAAATGCCTTCGTCACGATGTTTTCGAGGGACACTAGATCGTAGTTTTCATGTTTACGCATAGTATTGACATGTTCAGTGCATGTTTTTCTTTATAGTTCGACTGAAGATAACCCAAGTTGTGCAAATTTTAAGAATTCAATTTCCGGATTGCTGAAGACCTTTACAATTAAAAATACAATAAACACCTGATTATAACTTTTAGTGGGACACTTTCAATAGTATATGTGTACCGTCGCGGCAAAAGGGTCCAGTTGGGTCAAAACCAAAATATGGAGATTTTCATATGGTGGTAAAGCTCATTTAATTCCCTTTTCAATGATACCAAAATCATGCAAATCGGAGCTTTGGGTGACGAGTTTTGGCAAATTATAAAATCGTACTCATAACCATTTGTTAAAACTAGTTTGTGAGAAAAGGGCTGTTAAAGGTAGGCCTGTTTTTTCCATTCGATTTTGTGTGCAGTCTGAATAGAGTATGAGCAAATCTCCATAGCAACCACCATGTTCCCTTTTGTTTATCGCCTTGAAATTTGGCTCAATGGAAGACGATACCTTGCGTAATTTAATAACAATTTTTGGACTCAATACCATGTTTCATTATTGCATAATTAATTACCATAATCGTACTCATAACCGTTTGTCAAAACACAAATTTTCACATTTTCATGATGAAAACGATTCGACATAGCGATAAAAATCACACTTTTTTACAAGTTAGTCGTTATATTTGATTAACCATCTTTACATTTTGGATACAAAAGGGTTCAAAGATTTCATTTCCACAAAAAACTCAAAATTGACCTTCCCATCATATTTTGGTATAGTTCAACTTTACCGGCCTCTAGCGCAAAATGGAAGTTGCCGACAACTGGTCCCTTTTGCCGCGACGGTACACATATATCACTAAACAGAAAGTATATAATACAGTAATAGGAATGGCTTAAGCCCATGATATACTAGCAAATCGCAACTAGCGTGTGGTTTGATTTTACACGTTTCGAAGCAAGCAAGTTAAAATAATTCGAACTTTAGCGTCTTTGTTAGCGTCTAGCTACACGCTAGCTGCGTTTTGTTAGTATATCATGGGATTTAGCTTTTCTCCTTTTCATTATGTCACGAACTTATTGAACATATGCCGAAGAAATGTATTAATGTATTGGTCATTACATCATAAAATTGATCATAAACTGACAGAACTTTAAAGGAAATTGGTTAACGATGCATTAATGTCAAAATTCGCTTAGCGCATGCAAATAGAAATGACAGATATATTTATATTCTTCATGGAGTTTATTTCCACAACAGGTCGCTTGATTGTTAAACAAGATGACAGCTTGAATGGCAGTAATGGATTTTTCTTGGAGGACACTTCAGCATGTATTGCGCTTTTGTTTCATTTCATCCTTTTTACAGATGCAAAGTTTTAATTGTTTTAATTGTATTTTTGAACAGAAAATAACGACAAAGCTATTTGCTTTTGCTCATATTTTTAATGTGTAAATTTATTGATGGTTTAAAAAGGAAATGATAGCCAGAAATTACAACATACCTGCTTTTTGGACAATAAGTAAATTTGTGTTTGTTTGGATACTCGACATTGCGGTATCTTTAATATCAGAGACAACAATAAAAAAGGAATTGATTCGATGAACGGGAGATTTGAAATATCCTAAAAGTTTCATAATCAATGAATATTATAACGTTTAGGTGTATTCTTGCTTTTGTATAACCGCATGTAATTATGTTTTAACAGAAAAAAATGCAAAAATATCATTACGGCTTGTTGTACTAAGTTGTCCTTTCATTTGTGATTTCATGTCGAAACAGGTACTATACTCTATAAATCTTGAAATATGCAACAAGCAATCAGACTCTGTTTCAAGATACATATCCCTGATATTCTACAACATTGTGAACTGGTGGTTTTATATTGTGTAAAAGACTAGGAATTATTGAATAAGATTGATTAAGACCAAATCACTGCGTATTAATATTCTTTTGCCTGAAATATACAACACTTTGGTATTATTTTGGTCTAATTTTGTTGCTACCACATGAACACATATTAGTCATAAGTTCATTTGAAAATTCAGCAAGAATTGGTACTTTGTTATGATTCATGAATTACAGACTAATTTACTTCCCCCGTATAGTCATATAGGTTTATGTGCGTTAATCGGCTGCTTGTGCATACTTCAAGATTGATATAGAGTATAGAGAGTATATGTTAGCTTTACTCATAAGAACATTAGTGAAATCAATAGGTGGCAAGTATGAGGCCGATGAAAAAAATGTGTTTTGCTTTGCGTCGGGTTATTAGATGAAAACTGTTTGTACTCAAACAGGTCTATTTAGCCCCAAATTTTGTATATCGATGACAAACCTTCAGGTACAGAAAGATTAACATAACATTTGTTGCAAAAGGAACTAGTATGCTCTAAAGCAGTTAAGCTCCAGTATGACCAAAGAGTTATGCCATTGAGCAAGACATTTAATTGTTTGTGTTTTTACTTTTGGTAAGTATTACAATCAAAGTGTTTGTAGCTGTAGCGTTGAACTGCTAAAAATACAGTAAGGGGCAAAATACAGGTTTTATTAGGTTTTAAATTGAAATCTTTAATGTTATGATATGTGATATGATACTTTGGATGCTTAAGTTTCTAATAGCATGCAGCAAAGTGTGACAAGTCATTTTGAGTGACAGTCAGATTACATTTCCCATTTACGAAACTCAATTTTGTTATTATTTATTTATCAATTATTTGATTTACTTTTGAAGTACACATTTTATCTTATAGACACTTCTTGCCCAGTGATACAAATTTAGTTTACAGGCCGCTCTTTGGTGTATGAAATTTTGTTATTTGTATATGTAAGGATTGATTTAAATACTTGTTTTTATGAAATTGATACAATCATGGACAAATGTTTTGTATACATTCAAGCAATATTTTGCATTCCTGTAGACACGTGCATATTATGTTAAAATAGTTTGTTCAATTGCATTTGAATTGGGAACTTTCAATTCGATTCATTTGGATTTTAGAAGTACAGTTTAATGTGAACAATATACACATTTCTGCTGGATTCTTCCAACTAACTGCTTGAAGGATCAGTCTCAAAGTCGAGATTTTGTAATATAAATAGTGCAATTAGTATTTAACACTCCTCCAGCAAGAAAAAAAGGGGGGTGTTGTTGGGCAAGTCCCAACAAGTTTGGTCATTGTTTGGAGTTTTTCATTATTTTGTTTCTTATTGCTAAATTACTTGGTAATAATTTTTATTAACTGCACTTACTGAACAAAATTAAGCAAAATATTTAATGATAGAGAGTTTCGACTTCCACTGTAGGATAGAATCCTGTCCGACAGATAGCTCCCTAATGTGTACTGTTTTGCGCCGCTCATATTTCAAGATATATTAAACTGGTGCTTATAGAATTTATTCTGCAAATGTATGATAATAAATATTTGTTACACATAGCCACTGTAGGGTTCTGTCTGTCCTGCAGCGAGCTGCTTAATATGTACTGTTTCGCAGCGCCAAATATTACATATATCTAATAAATGTAAATGAATTATCATTTGAACTTATGGCTTATGTAACAATTTTGAGAATTAACTACATTGAGCATATAGCTAACAACTTCAGCAAAGCTTTTGTCTCTCATGTTTTCTTTATACCGTGGGTCTAATGAACAATGATTATCATGATTTTCTTTTAAAGCAATGAATAATAATGTGAAGCTCATTGGGTGTCGTCTGACGTTTACCGAAACATAATAAATGTTATTAGATAAAAAAATAGCATCATAACCATTATTGTTTTTATAAAATAATATGCAATGCTAAAACAATATTGTAAAGAAATATAGTAAAGAAACAACTACAAAGAATACAAATTCGAAAACAACATATTTGTAATAGAACTACGTGAAACATGTTTTAATTTCTTGTACAACCCAACCTGTTAAAGTATTGTATTTCATAAGTTCGACTTTTAGTCCATTGATATGAGTATTCGATCCATCCACAAACCAGTGTCAATACCATTATGTCTTATACAAAAAAGGATATCACGACATTTGAAATCGTTACATTTTAAAACATTTTGAGGGCAACGACCAAGCAATCAAATGGCACTATATGCACTTTTATGCAATTTCGTAAATTCTTTTTTTTTTTAAAGACAAGTTCACTTAAATTGTTTAGAACATTTTTTATCTATTATTTGTCCCGCAATGAAACGGATAAGGTTTCAAAATTGAACTTCACAAAGGTTTTCCATTAAGCCAATGAGCAGATGTTATATCCCTTTTTGATTATAGGAAAGCTTTTGAGTTGACGCTATGCTTAGATTTTTAATACAAATTAAACGGTTTACACACTTTATCACAGCAAAAGAGACTACAAGTTACTAAAATTCGTTTACACTTGTATCGAATGTTTTGCATATCCACAATGTCTTTCACCGCAGATAAATTACATTGCACATAGCAGATTGCAACATTTTTTAATGTCATCAAATTAAAAAAAAGACACAATCTTGAGAATTTTTTATATGTATAACCATGACTTGTGAAGTTTCATTCATACACCATAAATCATGATGATATTTGCGAATTCCTTTGTTAATTTTTTAATAGGAATCTACATAAGACCCATCAACCACAGACAAAAAATAGCATTAATAAAAATGTTTTAATTTTATATCTGATTGTTTGTACCGGGAAGTTGATTAAAACAAAAACGAATAAAAACTGGGTTGATTTTTTTTATTAGTTTCCATTCCCGGGTAGTGTGTTTCCCTGGTTGTTACCTGTTATGTAACTTTAAATCACAAGCATTTGTTATGTATTGAAATGACACTAAATGAAATAGAAATCTACCCTCCCCCAATTTTGAAATTTCCACGTCCATAGTTATATTGTTTGCTACTATATATAGTATAGGGTAGGGTCTCCTCTTAATACCAAGATCATGAAAATCAATCGAGGCGTTACGTAAATTTGATGTCACAAAGTATTTTCAGACCGAAAAAATGGCCACTAAAATCGTTATAAAAGTTCAAAATGTCAGAATATTACCCGGGTTTTTGCTAATAAATGAAGGAGACGACAATTTTAACATGTCTTGTAAGTTTCAAATCCTCTTTTCGTCTTCCGCTGGTTTCATAAAGCCTTCTTTCTTAGGGATCACTTCGAAACTCAACCGGCGATTGACCACGCGGAAACCACCAGTTCCGATCGGTTGCTATTGTTTTGAACTATGGAAACCGCCCAGAACCGCCGGTTCCGGGCGGTCTTCCGCCGGTTGAGTTTTGAAGCGACTCCTTAGTTAGAACGCCCTTGTATCAGTAACAATATTTGCCTGCCTTGCAGTAAGCATCGCAGTCAGTTTAAAATTATGATGTATATAAGTACATATTAAGTCAACAGACAAGAAAATTAGTCACAGTCGTGTTTTTGTTTTGGTCAATAACATCCGATGTTCAAGGTTATGTCCTCTTCAAGTCCATTTTTATTAAATAGAAAAAAAAAGGGAGAAGGATGTCAAACAAATTCTAGCGCTGTCAGCACTCTATATAATAGAATCAATAATTTTCTGTATAAATATCATACTCAAATGACGTCAAGAAAGGTGAGCATTTTATGGCCGGTCATTTATGTTGTGATAAAGATGTCTGTCCAAATATGATTAACATTGTTTGCTGTGTGATTAGTACTAATTGATAGTAAAAATAAACATATTATGACAAATCTTGTTTGGTGCAATACTGCGATGCAAATAAAACAGTTTAAGGCTACAGTCCCTAAAAATCGTCTCGCTCTGCTGAACGTCATTTTACTCCAAGTTTTTACCTACTTACACAGATCAGAATATTACAATTGTTTTCGTACATATTGAATATAGTCTTTAGTTTATACATGAAACTTTACTAGTGATTTCATGTCCATTATAAAGGTCAAAATGACGTAAATAGACCACTTCGAAATGTTGACGCCTTTTTCGCCGAAACCTCATAATATCATGATGTTCGAACATTTCGACTGTTGTCAAATTTTGACAGATTGTAGGCTTGATACTTCTTATTGAATTACAAACAATATTTCATAAATATGGTGTGTTGATTTTGAATGATAATGTAACAAACCCGCGTTGTTTTGCCCAAAAAAACGGACGTGAATTACGACTCTGAGTTCGCTCTGTTTGAGCTGTAAATTGCTTGTTTTTAGTATCTATATTTTCTACATTTTGTCTGATATAAGCATTTGCATAATTTACTTACAAATTGAGCATTTCAATGAGGCAAAAATTGCAATTTTTATGTAAACAAAAGAAAAATACGGCATTCTAATGTTTATGTTTTAGATTTTAGTTCACGATCTCAACGCTGCCTGGATAGCTCAGCGGTAGATCCCCTCGCTTCGTAATAACCCTGCCATAATCAATGGTTCGAGTCCCCGCAAATGCAGTTGAAACTATTAATCTTTCATGATTAAAAATAGTTAGGATTCACATTTTCCTCAGTAGATGGAGGTCATTTACACTTAATAACAGGAATTTGAAGATGAATTTTGTAATATTGGTCACATAAGTTATATTTGATTACTAGTAATTTATCTTAAACTATGCAAGATACATTGATGTATATAAATCAAAATATATTTTAAGACCATCTTTTTTTAACAGTTTTTTATGTTAAGAGGGTTTCACAAACGACATTTAAAGGATTTGATAATTCAGCTCGACCTGCATAATTCAGCTTGTAGAATCAGAAATATGGTTTTCAACATAATTATCGTCTTTTGAAATGTCCTATATCAGCTCACTCCGATAACATCAACTACAACTGTTATAAATTGATGTACTTGTTAATAATGTAATCGCAGGTATGTGCACAATGAGGTTAGTAAACTCGTGTTTCCTCTGTAACAGGTGCAAGTGTTTAGAGGAAGACATTCTCGACTGATATGTCTTGTATCTGTCACAATGAATAGGTTGACTGTCAATGGAAGAAAGAAGTAAAAGAGGCACAAAATGTGCATCGCTTAATCTAACCTCCTCATTACAAAACTATGTCAATACAATTTCAAAACAAGAATGAATTATATCACATACACAAATAGATGACATATTTGTTAAATGTTTTATTGATTATACTTTTATGCATAAGAGAATATGTATATACATAATTTACAGGCGCATTAATGTGATTGAAATGTTCCAAATACAAGACATAAAATATGCGATTATCAAATGTAAAAATGGTAAAACAAACCTTGTATGAAACATTTAAAGTGCAAAATAAGTACTAAAACATTTAATTTTGGTAGGAAATTAAAAGTGCAATTATCTGAGCTCTTACCACCCATAACTGTAATATCATTGTTTGAGTCATTATGAAGTACAGGGTGTATCAAAAAGAAGTTTACAGTGATTAAAGTGCCTCCATTTCAAAAAGTATGATAAAACAAAGCGCGACACTTTTGGCAATTAGTTTTAAACATTGATCAAAAGATGTCAACCAATTCGTTAATATCTTTGGTTGAAACTAACACTTATGGAAGCGGCCTTAGGACATCAACTGATGTCAACAGTTGAGAACTTAAGTATCTAGGGAAGAAGTTTTCTTTAATGTGTGGAGAGTGAAATAGCCTTGTAAATGAAGTGATAAAAAATGGCAGACAATGGTCAAATATCCAAAGTTTATTCAAACTGTAATTACCAGACATATTATTTAAAAACATTTCTTAAATATATATAATTAAATATATGACATTCAAAGTTGCTGAAACAGTTTACCTAAGTCTTGCACAGAGCGCATTTATTTTTTGCTCCGAACCAGTCAGAATTGATCAGTCTGGGCTGTGGGGCTGCAAAGCGTCGCTACTTTGTCACTTGGTTAGATCATTGGATTTTACATTGTCACTGGAATTACTAGACAGAGAATAGGTTGGTCAGTGGTGGAGTTGGTAGAGGGATCTGGCTAAGATACCAAGATCTAAAATTTACCATCCAAAAAAATTAACTCTTATGGCATGTATATAAATATTATTATATTTAATAATTGTTCCTCTTTATTAAATTCGCTAATATACCTTAACCATTCGTTTATATATTTTCAGCTTCAAGTTGGTATATTATATACTTGTTATATCAAATCTATTTCTCCTTCTTTTTATCTGTTAAATACAAATTACATAAGTTTAAAAGCATATCGACACGGGTTTTTTTTTACTTAAAGCAGGATTATTATAAATAAATAAGAAAGAGTGATTATCTAACTGTTAAATATACCTTTCAAAGATTTACTGGTAAGAGGTTTTCATCAGCAGCAAAGATAGAGTTAGACCTCATGATATTTTATGTATTATCACCCTCACCGGCTGTTTCTGTATGTATAAGTAAATCTATTCAAAAACTAAAAGTACATAGGTTAAACAAGCACAAGGTTTTTTTCTCAAGAGAATCATTATATCAAAGAATATTGCTGTTTATTAATACGATTTAAACAATGATCTAACTTGAAATTATACGACAAATTAAAAAATTCTTATAAATTCATGTGAATTATCACAATCCCATCTTGATATTTTGATTTGATGATTATACTCTTGAATGGATCTCCTTTTAATTAGCTATATTGTTACTAATTTGATGCTCAATCATAAGAGAGGAAAGAAAATCATCTTTATTTAATGGAAAATTGAACTACTCTAGCTGAAGGTATTACTGCTCTTAGAATAATTTAACAATCA
>JXSR01S075469.1:15166-26598 GCA_000969725.1 Ophiothrix spiculata | reverse complement strand
CGTAGGAATTTTAATGATGAGAAATTTTACATTATAGATTTTGTCATGTTTTGCGTCGTTTTGTAACATGAATATTATTGATAATTGAATAACCTACATTTGAATCGTTGTTTGGAATTAAATTATTTGATCTTTAAACCCTTGTCTTACCGAGAAGGGGGGGGGGGGTACATCTGTATGGTATTCACCTAACACTTACAGAACCTATTAAAAACGCCATTTCCCTTCTTTATAAGCAAACAACCGGCAAAATTCCGATATTTAGAACTTAAAAGGCAACATTTCAATTTGTTGGCCAATTTTTCGACTAGGAAGTACTTATGACGTTATCATTACGTAACGCCTTGGCTGATTTTCATGATTTTGGTATCAATGGATAGAGAAGACCCTACCCTATACTATGGTTTAAAGCAAAACACTTTTTAGCGCTCCAATTTCAATTTCATAGGGGGTGGTAATCACCCCCTTGATAACAAAATAGCATGAAAATAGTTGGTTGGACTGCAAAGTTCTATAAAGTCAGAGAGAAGACGGATGTATGAAATCTTGGTATCACAATATTTAGTTTGTATCGATTTTTAATGCTTAATTATAAAGTTTAGGAACCTCTAACAGGCAAGTTTAAGTCTCTGTTTGAGTCTGTAAACTACAAACAAAATTAGAAAATTACTTGAAATTCTCCAAATAGTCATCAATCTAGAGTTGATCTACATAACATTTTTAATGTAAATTGCATAGCTCATCTCCTTTAAATTCGAACTTACTGAAAACCCCTCGTAACGCGTAAGCGCAAACACATACGCGCAGTTGAATATGCAGCATGAATCATCTGTTTGAGACACAATTTCTACTCCTTCATCAATGTACATCGATGTACATGAATGTACATTCCCGGTTAACATTCCAAGCTCTTGTGTAGTTAACCCCGATGTCTCCATCACTCTCAATACACGTTTATAGATATTTGTAAGTCGTCACGGAATCGAACTATAATCCCAGCAAATGGTCAATCATATGAAGTTGCACAATATTGGAAGAAAGAACTAAAGGTTAGCATTTGGCCTAAATTAATATAATGAACGTTCTTATTTACAATGAGCTACATGTAGGAGAGCATAAGTGAATCCTTTTGCGGTGCAGTTAACATTTTTGTATAAATTATGCTAATTAGATACTTAACTAGAATATTTTTGATTAGTGGATATCAGGTTTAATCATTTAGAGTGGCTATTTACGTTATACAGAATATGTGCGATCCGTTAAAACTTAATGTATTCAACCTTGCTTTTTGCCATCTTCTGAAAATTGGTGTATGATGCATTATCAACATGGTTAAGCTTTATTATAGAAATCATAAGAAATATTTTGTAAGTGCAGCTTATATGTTTTTTATTCTCTTTTATGGGGACCTCCATGCTTGAAATTCAGGTACTGAGATGTTGGAACATGACATAAGGGTCTTTGACTTTAATAGAAAATGTTTTGGGGAAAGAATATTTAGAGACTTCTAGCAAGGCTTAAAAATCGTTGCCTGGCTGGCTTGTTGAGGTCGCCCTTTGCAGTCGTATTCATTTTGTTGAAGTGCCTCTCCAACATACGTAGAATGTTCGAGTTCGATTACACTCTTCATGTGACTTGTCAAATACAACATGATGACAACCGTCGCCAGTCACTGACTGTTATATATAATCAGCGGTATGTCAACAGATTTACTAAAATATTGTACTTCTAAGTAACCCTGCGCTTTGCTTTGTATATCAGTAACAAATTTAAAACTTCTACATCGCTCACTGACAACCCTCCGGCTTTGTAGATATAAATAATTTGTACTCATGTTCGTAACATTCCCTCGCTGTTATGCGTTTTAACATTCCACATTTCTCGAAGCGTTTAAAACGATGAACGCAGCACGTAATTACGAACTTTAGTCGGCTGATATTTAAGTTTAAACATCGAGGTCTGCTACAGTAATACAGTAATAAAGACGACAACGTTCTTATATATATTATTAAATACCTGTTTATAGAAGTCACCCGGAAAGCCAGCAGTAAATAATTATTATCCTTGAAAATAATCTGATTTGATTATGATGAGTAAACAAAAAAATTGTTATGTTATTAAGTTGTTTCGCAAGACAATTGTACACAACTTCGAGATATTCTTCTAACTTTTATATTATGTTTGTTTTTAGTTTTATACACATTTTTATAATAAGTTTTTTTAACCGGATATTGTCAACCATTTAACGAGCTTTGATAATCTCTAAAACATGTATGTTTTAGATCTGTTTGTAGTTAGTGGAGGACCTTTTAATAAACACGAGTAAGTGAGAGACACTAACTTGTTTATGCAAAATCTACACCAATTTAATGTATTATTTCACAGTTCTTAACAACCGTTGATGTCTGTAACCTAAAAACTCGTTGTTACCTCGTGCTACACTCACATTTTCTCAGAAAAGCTAGGAATATAAAATATAACAGTATTTGATGTGACCGACGATTCCTTGTATTCAATCTTTATGTAGCAGATTACAATGTTCTCCAGCTAAAATTAAAGGTACCATTTAACATTATCATCTCATGTTGTAATACAATATAGAGTGGTCGATTTTAAGAAAAGTAATCAAATATGTGGACAGTGATTCTCTATGGGTTATATATACATAACCATTTAATTCATACGCATTTTAAATCATCACAACTTTAAATACTCGTATAATTTTGTGAGCAATCTTGTTAAAGCCTAGCAAATATGTTTGAAACTTAATTATGGGTCACCCTTAGCTTTCTGTTTCTTTTCTCCTAAAGGTGTTGTTTTAGCGTCACTATATTGAATTACTACAGTGTGTGGTATCGAGATGTAATAAAAATACTTGGACTTGTCTTGATAGTTCTCCTATCTTTAGGTCACATGCCTCGAGTAATAGACAACCAGTGTTGTTTAAACAACATATGAGTAAATTACTCAGGTATACTTTCCCGGTTTGGTCAATGACACTGGTTCTTCAAAGGTCAGAAGAAACAATTCAAATCCACTAATAGAGAGTGACTTAATTGAATTGCGACATTCAGCAATCAAGTGAAACATGTATGTCTTTGTAAAGTACAAATTGTCTTCAAATACCAACAGGGGGATCAAATGTCAAATTGAAACATAATTATGTTTTATTGAGTCATTACTGTCTTTGTTATCAAAACTGAGTGCATCATTTGTTGCATAATAGGCCTAATGTAGGAAAAATGTTTTTATTAAGCCCACTGTCGACTTATTTATATTATCAGTTTTAGCAAACTGACGCTAATTTATTCCTCTGAAATTTGCTATCAGAAGATTTTTTACCCTGTCTATTGTAGTCCGTGGTTATGTTCCGTAATCAAAATGGAATATATAAATTTGGTTTTATTTAGTCATAACTGCCTTTGATAAAACTTGGTGCAGCATTCGTTGCATAATATGCCTAATAT
The DNA here is from genome assembly GCA_000969725.1 of Ophiothrix spiculata. NCBI lineage: Eukaryota > Metazoa > Echinodermata > Ophiuroidea > Amphilepidida > Ophiotrichidae > Ophiothrix > Ophiothrix spiculata. The sequence goes on along the minus strand of JXSR01S075469.1, from coordinate 23,131 downwards.
AGGAAAAATATTTTCATTAAGGCCACTTTCGACATATTAATATCATCAGTGTTTTCAACCTTGCCGAAGGTCATTTTGAACACTTATAACAGAATACCAAAAAGCAAAGAATCGAAGAATATTGACAAACAGTATAGCAATCATCTTGACATTTAATTTCATTATCCATTTCAATAACTAAACGTATCGTTTTGTATGATTGCTTACCATGACCATTATCAATTCACAATTTAAGGTATTAGCCACGATAGCACGTGGATATCAATACACATTAATATTTCTTTGTCTCTAGAAAAGATATTGCAGAATTAAAACAAACAAACAAGCATTGTTATCTTTTTTAAGAAGACAAATTTCCATTCAACGCTTTCCAACACTATTATTACCAACATTGTTTCTACTTTCCTACTTTTTCAATATTAATGTATGCTTTTTGATATTAAACTGAATCATTATTTTTGAATCTTAAAACATATCTAAATACATGATAGCTTCAGTAAAAATATTTTTAGTGGGTTCAATAGAAACTTGTTAAAAAAATAGTGAACCAGTTAAAAAGAATCCAAATATGTTAAACACCCGACCTAAATAGCTCTTGACCAGAGCGTTGATAAAAGACATACCCAAACCACTATCACAAATTCAGTCCACAGCAACGGAGCGTTGATAAAAGACATACCCAAACCACTATCACAAATTCAGTCCACGGCAACGGTAGTACAACGGTAGTACTACTCGGCTGGTGTCGCCGCTTCGCGGCGACACCAGCCTCGTTGCTTAGTCACTAACTGGGTAGATCTGTGGATTTTATTGGTCACTGGAATTACTAGACAGAGGGTAGGTAGATCAGTAGTAGGATCTGGGCAAGATCTAGACCTAAAGGGCTATTCTATAATTTCACTAAAAAGGTGTTGTTTTGAGAATTTACCAAATAAATGGTAAATATCTTTGTTAGTGACAAGAACTACGGTTTTATTTACAGAAACACCATTTATTTATTGTGTCCCCTTTTGCTTGTACTTTAAATAATCAAGTTTCACCGAAATGGTTATGGACATAAGTTAGTAATTGTACGTACGTTCTAAAAATGAAATAAAGTAAGTAAGTGTCTCGGAAAGTTAAAGTTAACATTAGTGTTTGTGGTTATTTCATTTAATATCACTGTCATCCGGTGCCGTATTCACAGAAGTGCGTTTACGCAATACGCTCAAATTGAAGCACCATTCATTAGTTAACGAGAATTGCGTATAACCAATTTACGTCGGACAAAACTAGGACTCACATTTTAATGTTGTTATCATTCATTCCAGACAGGAAATATCAGGATCTGTTACAACCTATTTGTTGCGTGAGTTGTCTAGTTCATTCTTGTTTAACATAAGCACTTGAATATCGACAGCGCTATGCAATCGCTTTGCGCATTAACGTTGATTGGATAAAGCATCTGATAACAGATATGCAGGAATTACTTGAGTTTACACAATGACAGCTGCACGTGTTGATAAAGTAATTGACTGCTATGTCCTGCTGTAAATCAAATGACGTATTAAAATGACATGAAACTTGGAGAATCAAACAAGAAGGTGTTTTTAGTAAACAGTCGCAGTTTAAACAAACTATTGATATGCTTTCAAACATCATTTTAGGTATTATTGATGTTGTGAATAATAATAATAATAATTAATAAAATATTTCATATTTTGAATTATTTGAACGTACATACTCAATCGGGGTTTCGAAGGAGATTGGCTTATATTTTCTGGTTAACATGAATCCTTGAATCTCAAACGCCCTTGTAATATATAGTAGTATTAGGTGTTTTGAGCTAAAAGTACCCTACACCTCATATCCAAAGCGTCATTGCGCAAAACCGATATTTTTTTGACGAGCGCAAGTGTCGCACGCATTTATCATCAAGTCCTGGAATACGGTGGTAAAACCACAATACTTGAGTGATATTTGCCATTTTTTTGAAGGTTTTTGTTTTCTCAGACCCCGAAGATTCTACCTAAAATGACAAACCTTAGTTTTAGTTATATTGTATTGTATGTTAAAGCATTATTTTGTAATCAAATGAGAAAATATAAACTCCATCGATGTCATGGTTTTTGAAAGTTGATGTAAACAATGCCTAATTCTATGTCGATGCATGCAAGACACATTTTGCCCGAGGTTTACAATGAAAGTATCGACGAATTCGGTCTTGATTAAGGTATAATTCAATAGAAACTAACACGCTTCAAGCAACGTCCTGATGGGAGTTATTGAAAACATGGGTTACATTCGTTTAGAATTAAAAGTGCACTAGGTTTTCACGAGTTATGTTGCTTGTGCCTGTAGATAGATGAAATGGTATTGAGGAGAATTTTACATTTCAATTTGTCTCGTTTTGACTGATATTTGCAAATTAATGTTCCAAATAGTATTAGGTAACTTTAAAGGAAAAGTTTGCCGTCATTGATGATAACCCTATAAAATATCAAATACCATTTTGTTTATTATAATATACAGAATGTGTCAAAAATATCATGTTTCTCCAATTTTTAAGATACAAGATGTAAGAAAGAGTCAAGCAAACAGTAATTAATGTATTAAATGGAGAAAAAAAGGCATTGAACACGCTTTATCTACTGGTTTTTTTCTGAAAGTGCTTGAGGTTGTGGGGGGGGGGGTACGTAGATTATATTTTATTTAGTTGCCATAATTCTATGTTTGTCATGGTAACGGCGGTCAAATTGGATTTTAATTATTTTTTTTAACAGGAATGCCTCTTATGGGCCTTACGACGTTTGTATTTTATTTTTTTAATATCTTCCTTGTTGAAGGTTAAACTTACACCAGTTCGAAGATACTATCGGTAATTATCAGCATAATTTTTATATTGAATTAAACAATGAAAATAGAAAAAAGCTACTGCCCTACATACCCCTTACCCTAACACATGCCCATAAAAATGATATTTTAAAATCGTAACTAAAAGACTCAAAGACCTACATGTATGTTTTGTTTCAAGAACGATCCAAATACTTGTGTTTGATCAAATAGGTTGAGGAAAAAATATGTTTAAATCGAATTTTCATTTGAATCAAAAAGTCAATATGATATCTTCAATATAAGGTTCCATAAAATGTCAAAGTCTTATCTGTTCCATTTGCTGTCTTGTAAAACACGCATTTGGCAAGGGCAGCTTTTACCAATCTTATCTTATTATATCTAAACATAATTGCATAGACCTCTAACTTTTATATTGATCCTTTATAATAATGTGGATTATTTGTCAGCATCACTATTGCTAAACACAGCTATGAGTAAATGAGCAAATGGAACATGATTACTGACAATAATTAAAGTTTGCAGGATAATTTGCTATCTACGTAATACTCAATCCTTGTCAATGGTCAGAATTTTCTTTACTACTCTGGACAGTCCTTTGCTGTTTATAATTATATATAACATGTATCTTTCATTGCACTTTACATTTGGTATGATATCGAAATGATATCGACGCTATATTGAAGGGAACTAGAGAGAGAGCGAGAGAGAGAGAGAGAGAGAGAGAGAGAGAGAGAGAGAGAGAGGGGGGGGGGGCAAATGATAACCAGTTATCTCTCATAAGCAAATTACGCATTGTACATAAGGCCAGATAAACAAATAAGTTTCAAGAAGGTTTAAGAAGAATCCTCAAAATGTAAGGAGGGAGGGAGATGTTTTCTTTTTAAGGTTTGGGAGAGCCCGGTCGATCTAGGTTTACCCTTGGTATATGTTGACTGCACAGTCAGTTGCTGTCTGTTATCTCTATGTGATATGGATAGATATTGGTTTGATGACAGTTTCAATGTTAAAAACATCAACAATTTAAAGAATCCTTTAAAAAGAAAAGCGGAGTCTTAATATTTGAATTATTTAGCTCAATATTTATTATCTTTTTAGCATTTTTGCAACAACAAAAGAATGGAGGGGACGAGAAACATTTTTTTTTTTGCAGCCGAACTATTCGTCAAGAAAAATCCATTAACCCGCGTTTTAGAGTTATCAGTGACTTTCGAACTACTCGTATTATTGTTTTTGACACAGATTATTTCATTCTTTTTGATATATGAAACCATGTAAAACTTATTATATTAGTCAGCTGACATATAATTTTAGTAGACTACAAAAGTTGTGTAGAAACACTTGGAAGCATGTGACCCATGTCGACTCTTAACATTTATCGCTATGTAACACAAGGGTACCGTAATTAGTGACACAAAAACAAATAAGGTGATTTTAAGTTCTAAGACTGATGTTTATAGAAGGAGATAAGAACACATTACAATATGTACTTTTTGTCACTATCTGAAAAAACCCACACCTTAAAAGTTGGCTTTAGACAAATATATGATTTTAATTGTCATCAGAATAATATATTTTGTTTAGAACAGCCCTTTTTAGATGGAAGGAATATCTTCAGTAAACTACATTAAATATTCAACAGCAGCAAATAAACAAAAATAGTTTTACACAAATTCTACTTCATTATTTAGGACAAAACTTACTTTTACATGTTATAGGAGTATAAACTTGATATTAAACTGATACACTAGTACTAAAGGAAGTTTGGTTAACTCTTGTTTGCTCTGTTACAGGTGCAGGTGTTTAGAGAATAAAATTATTGATGTTGTGTCTTCCGCTTGTCACACCAAATAGGTTGACTGTCAATGAAATAAAGAAGTAAAGGTTGCGAAATATGTGAATCACCACTTCTATCTTTATCATTAGAAAACTATGTCAATAAGATTATTAAATAAGACCGAGTTATTACAGAAAAAATTATATATTCAGATAAAATTATGCATCATGGAATAGATTAAATTGCGGCATGAAGTGCAATAGAATATTTATATACTTGAAATGTTTTGGTGAAATGACAAAATTGATGAGCACTTCTTATACATCCCTGAAGTGCCGATATGTATGTCAATACATACCCTACATGCATAAGCAGTTAAACTGCAAAAATAAATATTCAATTTCCGTTCATATACAAAATATCGTATAACATACCTCTTACCTCTTTATATATGCAGGTACGTGATTAATAAAACGTTTTCCCCCTAGGCTAGATTATGAAGAAATATCGTGAATTGGGGTTTAAAAATCATTTAACGCAATAAAAGTCAGACTAAATCCAATAAACAAAAATGTATACAAAAACATTCTTTATGAGATGTTCTACCAATTATTTATTATCACAGAGGCATGTTATACTATTATTTATAAAAAAAACAGCATCCCCTGGTATTTGAAATAAATTAAAAATGTAGGCAGCGCCCCAAGAAGGAGCATTCGCACTGGGGACCAACGGCTTAACGTGACTTCCGAACCACGGAGCAATAAGAGTAAAGTTTACCCCCTCATAAAGTGGGGTAATTCTACAGACGGTGTGTATCAAAATTAAGTGTACAGTGTGAACATGGTGAACATAACTGCTAAGTTGGCTCAATCTAGAGCCGTTACTGCAATACATGTCATACGTGTGTTTCTGAAAATAAGTGGTGATTATTACCATGACTTTCAAGTTTCTGACGTTTTACTATAGAAACAATACGGTAAAACAAACGAAAAACAGCCCTATGCATCCACTTTTGACAGTCGTATCCTTTTTGCTTTTTCCGAATATAACTATTAGACTTCCATTTTCCATATACACGGTTGCTCATATAGTTGGAATAAAAATATTTTTACCACTATTCTATGTAAAGGTTAGTTTATGATGAACATATCTGGAAACGTATTTTGCTTTTGGTCAGATTTGATAAGTAATCATGTTGGGTGTGAAATAGAACTCCGAATGTGATCAATTTCTTCATGTACTGGTAAGGGGGCATCAACAAAAATTGATCAAAAAATGATTTTTAGGTCAAATTTCATTTGACCCCGCCTTTGACCCCATCACTTCTTTACTTAAGTTGAATCATATTGAATGTTTACCTGTAGTAGAGTGAGAATCAGGTGATTGAATGTCTTGGTCACGCTTGATTGTGCCAAGAGAATGCTTGGAAGCAAAGTACAATATGATCATCCAACGCCCCTCAATTTACAAAAATAGGGTTGTGGTGAACGTCGAATTGTCTCTGTCAGTATATGTTTTAAGATGTCATATACCGCCGGGAACCATTTCACGTTCACCACAACCGTATTTTTTGTAAATTCAGGGGCGCTGGAGGATCATTTTGTACTTTGCTTCAAGGCATTCTCTTGGCGCAATCAAGCGTGACCAAGACATTCAATTCCCTGATTCTCACTCTACTATATATAAACATTCAAAATGACCACTCAACTTGAGTAAAGAAGTGACGGGGTCAAAGGCGGGGTCAAATCAAATTTGACCTCAAAATCACGTGTTTGACCCATTTTTGGTGTTGCCCCCTTACCAGTACATGAGAAAATTGATCACATTCGGAGTTCCATTTCACACCCAACACGATTACCTATCAAATCTGACCAAAAGCAACATAAGTTTCCAGATATGTTCATCATAAATTGACATTTACATACAAAAGTGGTAAAAATATTTTTATTCCGAATATAATGAGCAACCGTGTATGTGATGACTCACTTCGAAAAGGGGGACTTTGCGACAGAACACTTTTCGAGAAAACGATGAAAATAGGCAGCAAAAATAAGGAAAATAATAAGAATGTCCAGCACATTTTCTGTTGTAAAATGTGATTGCCTTGATCAATTTCAACAAATAATGTGTCATTTTAAAGCTTAGAAAATGTTATAACAGATGAAATGATAAAATCAAAATTGATATCATCTGCAAAGTCCCATCTTTCGGGGTGAGCCATCACATATATAATATACCATACACAGCCCCTCTATTGATACGCAGAGGGAGATAACGAGCGAAGAACATATAGATGCCGCCGATTAATATTAGTATGGAGGAGATTATGCTATTTACGCATACGCTAATGGTCTGAACTTTTCCCTGGACATTCCGTCGCTGCTAGGTATGTTTTCGTATAGCATACCTTTCATCGCCCTTGTTATTAGACATGTTAAAAACAACATGATATAATGATATCTACGCGAACAAAGTTGGCCCAAAGCTTATCAGGGTTTGATGGTAGAGTAAAGGAATAAATACTTCTTCATAATTTGGGCAAATTAATCGTACAAAATCAACATTAGAACTATTTCATTTATAACTATGTTCTGCATAAATGGTCATACTGCAAACTGTACAAAACAGTACAAAACAGGAATTACCATCTCAGAATCAAGCCTCTTATAATTTTTCTAAAGTTTCTTCTTCATAAGTGGGAACGGGTGATCAACCATATAACAACATAAAAGCAATTATTTCAAAAATGCTAACTATACTAAATCTGTATTCATTTCGCATAATTTCGATATCTCAAAAAATATGAAAAAATGAATTGCAAAAGGAATTTTTCGATGCAAAATACCGAAATTAGCAAATTTTGAGTACAATAACATAAGGAAATTGGCATTTTTATCATCTCTGGTCATCACTCAATAGGCAGGAATTGTTAGGCTGTTTTCATCCGCAAGTAAACATAGTCCCATTTACGCGTAAGTCAGGGTAAATACCCTGTACATCACATAATTTACAAGACCCTGTCGGTTTTTTACGGCTTTCTAAAATATCCCTGGAAAATGTGCTGCCGAGAAAATATCCTCTAGTAAGTTATGTGATTGTACAAAATATTTCCCCTAAATTTATGTCCCTTTGTCCGTAAAACCAAAATCTTCTGTAACTTTCCCCCTGTAATCTAAGATAACGAAGTCTGTCCAATCACATCCTTTTTTACAGTGCACAGAGCAGACATGAAAATTGGTCAATCGTGTTTTCCTCTTGGTCAAGTATGTCTGATGCTCATGCTCAAGGTTATATGTCCTCTTCTGCTGCGTTTTGATTTAATAGAAAAGAAGAAGGATGTCAAACAAATTTTA
>JXSR01S075469.1:3993-14181 GCA_000969725.1 Ophiothrix spiculata | reverse complement strand
ACATCACATGATTAGGAGAAGCACCCCTTGCACCCATTTCATGACATAAGAACTCCATTTAATGATGATCTGATGATATTAAAACGGTTGTTGCGCCTGGTTTAGTCAACCTGTTGCGTCCCATTGACGGGCCAGATGAATCATTAACTTCCTTGAACTTTGTCTTCGGTTTTCTTACGTGATTTCGGGTAAAAACTTGACACCTTTTTTATTAAAATCAATTTTTTTTTCTACTCTTTTGGTAGAAATTGTGTCCTAAAGTACCTGATTGTTGCACCAGAAGTAACAGATTCAAGGAATATGAGAGAATCAGGAAGATCCGTACTTTAATTTTAACCTATTTAAGTTAAAAATGAACTTGAAATATCACTTAATGTTAGGTACAGGTCAGGTAAGATTGGTCTCCAGTTGATTGCAGAATTCTTTTCATTTCAAGTTTGCATTTCTTTAGCTGGAAGTCTAAACTTACAAATCAGACCAAAGTAGATTTATAGGGCTTTCTTAAATTCTTCATATCTTTGGACTGGAGTGGTAAAATGAAACGGGGAAGAAAAGCATGTTTTAGAGTAATTACTCCACTTTTGAAAAACGTATATTACTATGATTTAATCTTTTGGCAACTATTTTTTAACATGTTTTATTTGCTGGTTGCATTAATATTGGGACAAGCTGTATATGGACATTGCATAGTTTAACAACTAGTATGTTTAATTCGTACAACTGTAATACAAATTATATGAGAATCCATTCGTTCGTTCTTAATTAAATAGCAACCCTAATTGTTTTATATACACCTTCAAGGAGAACCTATTAGTACCGCTACGGAGAAAGTAATGCATTAATCGCCATTTCAAGTGTATTTTAAGATATTTGGTTAGTGGAAAGTCGAATAAATGTCCCTTCTGAAATAAGGCCGTTGTCAGTCAAAATGTTTTTGCGACCAAGCTTGGAGTTTGTGTAGGAAAAACGCCAAGAACTAATAGAAGGTTATCGCGTATACACGCGTATGAAAACTCTGTTGTTTGCACAAAAACTCGTCAGATAACACGTATATAGTTTGTGGCGGGAATAAATCATATAAAAAGTGCCTGGCAAATAGTCAAAATTAAATACATCCTTTCCCGAGCTTGGGTGTTGATGGGGAGCGGAGCTGCTTTGTGTAAGCGCATACCTCCCTAATGTTTCGATTTAGGCGGCAGTGGCGTAACCAGTCTGGTAAAGCTCAATTTTTATCGTGCACACTAACTAAATGTACACAAGTTGTGATCCGGTGTCGTGATACTGATAACAGATTGCAATATGACGGGACTTTTTATTTCTAGGCCCATGAAAATGGTGTTGACGTCACGTGCAAACCCTTTATTGGTGGTACCTGTGCACTTGGTGCACCACCTCTGGATACGCTAGTGTTTAGTGGAACTTCCTACCCATCAATCTGGATTTAAAATAAATAAAATTGTTAAGATATGCTTCAACCAAATTAATTCAAATGTTCTGAGTTCATTTACTCTGCACAGCTTCCAAATGATATTTTTTCCGCAATTGTTTTTGGGTTTTGTTTTCATCGAGTGATCTAGTAAAGGTGGTTCTATATTTTTTCAAGCAAATTGAGATCAGCGAACTAACTTATTCTCTGAATGAATTGAACAAAAAATGTGTTTTCGAGTGTCATTAAGAATCTTAATTTTAGGTATAGTTGTGAGAAACCGAGAGCGTATAGAGGAGTAATTCATATTACACTTACTGACCTCGACATCCCACTTTAATAAACTGACAAACAAATCCAATAACACATATAACAGTGCCATCGATTTTCTTTTGCAATCCTTCAGGTTGAAATTCCTTAAGCATTTTCAATTATTACAATTACATGATTTACAATCGGAAATGTGTCATGCCCAATACTCTGTATATGTGTATTTTGTTATAAATGCTACGATCCATTTTCAATAACGAGATGAAGGAATATCATGTTTACTGCGAGTTTCTGCCTTTATTTACCCATGGCAAAGTGTCAAAATGTATGACATATATAAGGGATAATGTCAGTTCTTACAGTAGTATTTTTTTTTTCGTTTACGGAACATATTCAAAATTGCTTCCAAATTGTCCTTAAAACCCTGGTGTCTTGTTTTTGCAGCCTAACTATTAAAATTACATAATTAGGATCACCGTTATTGTTCAAATATTTGCAAATTCTAGCACAAATACTTATTCAGAAATTAAAATTTAAAATTCGGACATCCGAAGCTAGCAACAAGAACATTAACATGGAAATCCCCTATGAAAACGACTATTTTACCCTAAATATTACGGTCAGTCATTTTAGGAACCATATACCGTTTGCAACTTCATAACATTTATTTTAACTACCATAAACGGACGAGATTTGCAGACAATCGGACGACAATTATATTCTGGAGCTTTTTGATCAAACCTCGGATACCTTCTAAACCATTTAACGTTGAAAGGGGTTTTCAATAAGTGAAATCAACAGTCAAAGCTAAAATGATTTTTTTTAACTTCTGCTCTTCTTGAATGATAATAGTTCCTATTTGATGGTGTGTCGTGTTTAAGTAGGTAAAATATTGCAGTGAACATGAAATGCCTTCGTCACAACGTTTTCAAGGGACAATAAATCGTGGTTTTCATGTTTACGCATAGTATTGATACTATAAGTACATGTTTTTCTTTATATTTCGACTGAAGATAACCAAAGTTGTGCAAATTTTAAGAATTCAATTTCTGGATTGCTAAAGACTTTTACAATTAAAAATACACTAAACACCTGATTATAACTTTCAGTGGTACACTTTCCGCTAGTATATATATCACTATACAGAAAGTATACAACACAGTAATAAGAATGGCTTAAGCCCATGATATACTAGCAAAACGCAACCAACATGTGGTTTGATTTTAGACGTTTCGAAGACGCTACCTAGACGCTAACTGCGTTTTGTTAGTATATCATGGGCTTTAGCTTTTCTCCTTTTACCTCATGCCACGAACTTATTGAACATATGCCGAAGAAATGTATTAATGTATTGGTCATTGCATCTTAAAATTGATCATCAACTGACAGAACTTTAAAGGAAATTGGTTAACGACGCATTAATGTCAAAATTCGCTTAGCGCATGCAAAATGAAATGACAGATATCTTTATTTTATATTCTTCATGGAGTTTATTTCCACAACAGGTCGCTTGATTGTTAAACAAGATGACAGCTTGAATGGCAGTAATGGATTTTTCTTGGAGGACACTTCAGCATGTATTGCGCTTTTGTTTCATTTCATCCTTTTTACTGAATTTTTTCAAGCTCAAATGCAAAGTTTAGTGATTTTTTTAATTGCAATTTTGTTCAGAAAATAACGACAAAGCTATTAACATTACAAGAACTTTTAATTTGAAAATATTTCGTGTTGCTTTTGCTTATATTTTTAATGTGTAAATTTATTGATGGTTTAAATTTTCTCAGCCGTATCTTACAAAAATCGAAATGATAGCCAGAAATGTCAACAAACCTGCTTTTTGGACAATGAAGCCTTTTAGAAGAATGGCCGTCATAAAAGGAGAGGACGCTATTCCAAATTAGTAAAATTAAAATAACAATAGGAAAGGGCGTAAAACCCGGGAAACACAAAAGAGTTTAAGTCAAGTGTGCAATGTCAGCCATACCTCACAAATGCGGTATCTTTGATATTAGAGACAACAAATGACAGGTATTTATTCGATGACGCGAGATTTGAAATATCCTAAAAGTTTCATATAACGTTTAGGTGTATCCTTGCTTTTATATAACCGCATGTATTATTATGTTCTAACAAAAAAAAATGCAAAAATGCCATTACGTCTTTTTGTAATGAGTTATCCTTTCATTTGTGATTTCATATCGAAACAGGTACTATGTTATCTTTATTCTTATATAGGAACATTAGTGAAATCAATAGGTGGTAGGTATGAGGCCGATGAAAAATTGTGTTTTGCTTTGCGTTGGGTTATCATAGGAAAACTGTTTGTACTCAAAGGTATATTTAGCAAACATTCTCTATATCTATGACACACCTTTAGGTACACCTTTATTGCATAAGGAGCTCGTGTGCTCTAAACTAGTCAAGCCCATATATGACCGACGAGTTATACCCTTAAGTAAGGCATTTAACTGATTGTTGATGACTGGGGCATTCTTTTGGTAAGTATTAGGGTCAAAAATAGTCGGCCTTCAAACAAAATGTTCGCAACCAACAATTTTGGTCATGACGTCACCAATTATTTGCGATCAAATTTACTAGTATAAACCGGTAACAAACATTTGAGGCAATGTAAATGGCAGTTCAACACTTGTCCAATGGTGTTGAAGTTATTTTATTTGGAGTTAATCATCATTTTGACGTCATGAACAAATGTTTGGTAGCGAACATTTTGTTTGAAGGCTGACTATGTTTTGACCCTTACAATCAAAGTGTTTGTAAATACAGCTCTGAACGGCAAAATAATTATCATGATTTTCTTAAAACAATTAATGATAATGTAAAATTTACTAAATGATATGTAATAAACAGCATCATGAACATTATTGTTTTTATAAGATAATATGCAATGATAAAGAAATATTCTAAAGAAACAACTTCAAAGGATACAAATTCGTCAACAACATATTTGCAATAGAATTACGTGAAACATGTTTTATTTAATGTCTTTAAAAACCTAACCTGTTAAAGTATTGTATTTCATATGTTCGACTTTTAGTCAATTAATATGAGCATTCGATCTATCGCACAAACCAGTGTCAATACCATTATGTCTTATACAAAAAAGGATATTACGAAATTTGAAATCGTTACATTTTAAACAATTTTGAGGGCAATAACCAAGCAATATCAAATGGCACTATATGCACTTTTATGTATTTTCATTAAATCTTGGTTTTTATAGACAAGTTCACTTAGATTGTTTGAAACACTTTTTATCAATCATTTGTCCCGCAATGAAGCGGATAAGGTTTCAAGCTAAGGTTTATTTTTTTTTTAATAAAAAATTAAACCGTTAACAACCTTATCACAGCAAAAGAGACAAAAAGTAACTAAAATTCGTTTACACTTGAATCGAGTATTTTGCATATATCCATAATGTCTTTCACCGCAGATAAATTACATTGTACATAGCAGATTGCAACCGTGTTTTAATGTCATCAAATTAAAAAAAAACAATTGTGTGACTTTTTAATACATAACTATGACTTGTGAAGTTTATTCATACACCATAAATTCCTTTGTTAAATTTTTAGTAGGAAACTTTATACGACCCATCAACGTCAGAAAAGAAATAACATTAATAAAAAAAATTCTGTCTGATTGTTTCCCCGGAAAATTGATGAATAGAAAAAGGAATATATTGAAATGACACTAAGTGAAATAGGATTTACCCCCCCCCCCCCCCTTTTGACAATTTCACGCCCAAAGTTATATTGTTTGCTACTATAGTATAGGGTAGGGTCTCTTCTTTCCATTAATACCAAGATCGTGGAAATCGGTCAAGACGTTACGTAAATATGACGGCACGAAGTATTTGCAGACCGACAAAAAATGAATTTTGGCAAAATGGCCATAACAAAAAGCTTATAACAGTTCAAAATGTCATAATTTTACTGGGGGTTTTGGTAATAAATGAAGGAGACGACAATTTTAACACGTCCTGTAAGTTTCGAATCCTCGTTGTTGTCTTTCGGTGGTTTTGTCAAGCTTTCTTTTATTAGGGATCACTTTGAAACTCAACCGGCGATTGGTTCTGGTCGGTTCCTATTGTTCTGAACAATAGAATCCACCCAGAACCATCGGTTACGGGCAATCAGCCGCCGGTTGAGTTTTGAAGCGACCCCTTAGTTAGAATGTTTATGTATCAGTAACAATACTTTCCTTCCTTGCAGTAAGCATCGCATCAGTTTAAAATTATACCTGACGTTAGTACATATTAAGTCACTAGACAAGAAAATTAGTCAGTCGTGTTTTTCTTTTGGTCAATAACATCCGATGTTCAAGGTTATGTCGTCTTCTGGTCCATTTTGATTAAATAGAATAAAAAAGGAGAAGGATGTCAAACAAAATCTAGCGCTGTCTGCAATCTACATAATATAATCAATAATTAGTTGTATAAATATCATACTCAAATGACGTCAAGAAAGGGGAGCATTTTATGGCTGGTCATTTATGTTGTGATAAAGATGTCTGTCTAAATATGATTAAAATTGTTTGCTGTGTGATTAGTACTAATTGATAGTAAAAATAAACATATTATGAGCATATTCGCCCAGATTAATCTTGTTCGGTCCAATACTGCAATGTAAATAAAACATTTGAATGACAGGAAATTGAAGATGAATATTGTAATGTTGGTCACATAAGTTATATTGCATTACTAGTAATTTATCTTTAACTATGCACGAGATATTGATGTGTATATAAATCAAAATATATTTAAAGACCATCTTTTTTAAACAGTTTTTTATGTTAAAAGGGTTTCACAAACGACATTTAAATGATTTGATAATTCAGCTCGACCTGCATAGTTCAGCTTGCAGAATCAGAAATATGCTTTTACATGTACGTCTTTTGAAATGTCTTATATCAGTTCTCTCCGGTAACATCGACTACATGTGTTATAAATGTATGTACTAGTTAAATAATGTAATCGTAGGCATGTGCACAATGAGTTTAGTTTCCTAGTGTTTCGTCTGTGACAGGTGCAGATGTTTAGAGGAAGACTTTATCGATTGATATGTCTTGTACCTGTCACAATGAATAGGTTGACTGTCAATGGAAGAAAGAAGTAAAAGAGGCGCAAAATTTGCATCGCTTAATCTAACCTCCTCATTACAAAACTATGTCAATACCATTTTAAAACAAGAATGAATTATATCACATACACCAATAGATAAACATATTTGTGAAATGTTTTATTGATTATGCTTTTATGCATAAGAGAATATGTATATACATAATTTACAGGCGTATTAATGTGATTGAAATGTTCCAAATACAAGACATGAAAAATGAGCGTTTCATATGCAATTAAAGCAATACTATAAAGTATTAAAACTGAAGCGCCCCCTGTCACCCATCACTTTTGATTTGTTTAGCTCAATGGGTTTATTTCGGGTAGATTATAATACCCTCCAAATGGTTTAGTTTAAATATGCTTACTTTTCTGTTATTTGTTGAATTAAATTCGGGATCCAGAATTTAATTCCACATGTATTAGCATAGGAAAGCGTGCATGTGCATTTTAGCCATTTGTCGGTGGCAAAACATTTTTTTCATGATACATTTGAAAACACTTTTAGATAGTTAAATTCTTTCTTTTTATGCTGTTTTTAAAATAAACCATTTTTTTTAAATCAAAACTTACAGTATTGTTTTAAATGTAAAAATGGTAAAACAAGCCTTGTATGAATCATTTAAAGCCCAAAATAAGTACTAAAACAGTTAGTTTCCAACCAAAACACAAAGTGCAATTATCTGAGCTCTTTCCACCCATTACTGTAATATCATTGTTTGAGTTATAATAAAGTATAATGATAATATAACAACATACGTACCGTAACTAAAGTATTGATGTCATATTATTTAAAAATATTTCTTAAATATATATAATTAAATATATATGGTACTCAAACTACCTACAGCCTGCTGTTTCGAACATTTGTTGTTCATCATCAGGGCAGTACAGAGTGAATGAGCAAAGCTACAAACGATCCGAATCAGTGCCTTGCATAACAAGACCTTGACCCATCTCATCATGTTGCTCACGAACCATGAAAACCAAAGTGCTCAAATTCAATGCTATGCAGAAATATATGACATTGCTGAAACAGTTTACCTAAGTCTTGCACAAACCGCAGTAATTTGTTACCACCGAAAAAGTCAGAATTGGTCAGTCTGTGCTGTGGCGCTGCAAAGCCTCGCTACTTGGTCACTTGGTTAAATCATTGTATTTTACATTGTCACTGGAATTACTAGACAGAGAGTAGGTTGGTCAGTGGTGGAGTTGGTAGAGGGATCTGGGCAAGATGCCAAGATCTAAAGCTTACCATCCAAAACTATTCACTCTTATGGCATGTATATAAATATTATTATTATTTATTATTTGGGGTTTTTTTTACTTAAAGCAGGATTATTATAAATATATTAGAAAGGAGTGATTATCTAACTGTTAAATACACCTTTAAAGATATACTAGCAAGAGATTTTCATCAACAGGATAGATAGAGTTAGACCTCATGATATTTTATGTATTAACACCCTCACAGGCTGTTACTGTATGTATAAGTACAACTATTCACAAACTAAACGTATATAGGTTAAACAAGCACAAGGTGTTTTTTCCTCAAGAGAATCGTCATATCAATGAATATGACTGGTTATTAATACGATTTAAACAATGATCTAACTTGAAATTACACGATAAATTCAAAATGTCTTATAAATTCATATGAATTATTACAATCCCATCTTAATATTTTGATTTGATAAAAATACTCTTGATATGAATCTCCTTTTAATTAGCTATATTGTTACTATTTTCTAATGCTCAAACATATGAGAGGAAAGAAAATCATCTTTAACTAATAGAACATTGAACTACTCTAGCTGAAGGTATTACTGCTCTTAGAATAATTTAACTATCACATGGGTAGTTGACAGTTTATTCAAACTATCAATTTAACGGCCGTCCTTTTAAAAACCTGACATTATCTCTGTCAAATGTAGTATTTGTTTAGATATAATTCAATAAGACAAAACATATTCGTCATAGGAAAATGGTGTAAATACATATACAAAGATTACAAAATATGTGATATTTTACAAAAAGTATTCGAACTCTACCTTCAGTCGCAATGTAATAGAATAGTACACAGGCTACTAACAATACGCAATGTTCATTAGTGATTTTAAAAAATAATAATGACAAAACATAGATTACGTACAGAACGCGATGCTTATTAAAGATTAAAAAATAATAATCGTATTGGTTTGAAGCATAAAAAGCCAAATGGGTTTTCGAAAAATCAAAATGTTTTTCCACTCCTAGCATCAGGTTGGTGTAAACATAAATTCAAAGAACTACAAATGTTGGGTATTGTGTCATAACTCTTAGATATACCATAAGATAAATAGCACGTATGTAGTACATAGTAGGGGAACACACGACTTTTTTTAACAATCGTACAACATTCAAAGTTTCTGGAGCATAACCTATCTTCACTAAACAAATGGCAATTGTAAATCACACCATGGAATATCAACTACTAGAGGACAAACTGAACATTTTGACTAAAGTTTATGACAAAAAATATAATTTAATATGTAAATGCTGCAAGCAAGTCATATTCACATAGTGATCGATTGGAACATAAGTAACTTTGCTTTATTTATTGATGCTGTTAATACTTAATTGCCAAGCTGTGTTGAATTCGATGTTTATGTCAGACAATAATGTATTTTGCCTGTTGTGAACTTCAATAACGCAATATCCTGAGATAATGTTTATTGAAGGGGTCGTATCAGTTGTTTTATTCTTCAGCATAGGATATGGTATTTTTTTCCATTGATACCAATATTATGACAATCGAACTAGGCTTTACGTAATTATGACGTCATAAGTACTTCCTAGTCGGAAAATCATGGTTTCCTTTTTTTTTATAATAAAGGAAGGAAATAATATTACGTTTTAGCTCCATACCACTCAATTAGATTTTCAAAATAGCGATTTAATAGAAAGTTTTTGAGGTGACAACCATCCCTTTACCTTCTGACTTTGACGGGACACCCTGACACCCATGCCCCCTTGATGATGGTACCTACTGTTTTTTTTTTTTGGTAAAGTGACCTCTTATGGTGAATTTACAATTACATTAAACCCTCGGTCATACACGTTTGCGTTATAACAAAACTCCTGCAATTGCAGTAGTTTGTACTTTTTTAATTCGTGTGTTTTTTAACTGGGTGTTATTCTCGGTTTTTTTTTGTGCATTGATTTTAACAAGTGCTTTTAAAAATCCTATTTGTGTATAAAAGTATATTTTAAAATCTGTTTTTATCCTATATATTTGAATATTTTGGTATTTATATTTTGTTTCTTGACATTGTAAAGCGCTTCGAGGTCTTTCAGTTTGCGCTATATAAGTTTT
>JXSR01S075468.1:50619-72905 GCA_000969725.1 Ophiothrix spiculata | reverse complement strand
TTTGCAAAACAGATGATACAATTTTGAAAGATTCCCGAATTCTGACTATTATTTTACGTCAGGAATTTTAGTATTATTTCAAAAAGGGGTCCTAATAGCACTTTACTAATATTATCCAAAAGATACTCAAACGTCTCATCATTTAAGAATGCCCATTTGGTGAAATTTGAGCTAAGTTTGGCAAAACTAGGATTTCTTTCCATGGAGGTTTTGGATGGTGATTTTTTCAGGTCAATGTTTGACCGAAGTGAGGTGTAGAGTTTTATTTTATTTATTTCTAAGATGAACGACATTTTTTGTTGATATATTCATATTTTCTCTGCAAGCTTAAAGCTAAGATGTCATTTCATGCAATTTCTGAAAGCAGGGTGGTGAAATTCCATGATTGAATTCAATGTAGTTCACACTCAACAACTTAAACAACTTGGTTATCCAATTCCATTAATATGGTATAGTTAATAATAGGGTAACAATAAATTTTCAGTTTATAGAGCATGCATTAGATGCAGGTTTTTGCTTTGTGTCGTTTGTACAGATACAAGGAAGAAGGAAGTCACGCACCTAGGTCTACTGGCTAAACATGTCTAGAGACTCGGGGATATAAACTTGCATGACTAATTTCAATCATGTTTTCATCGTCATGATCGTGATGAAATTGACTAAAAAGTGAAAAGATATGGTGGTTTTTATTCATTGCATGAAGGGACTCTGTTGCCTTTCCGGAGGTGCCTTGGGTTGGTCGGGAATGATCTGGGTGGGAATAACCTTTAAGTGCACTCAGCTGCTAACTGAATGCTGCACTTATTACGGCCATAAGGATTTTTGTCCATCAAAATACCTAAATGTTGTTGAAACGGGGCTATTTTACACCTGTGGAATCTTGTAAGGATTGTTCCCCTTTTTTGCTAGATTTTAAACAAAGATCCTAACATCAGTTCTCTTTTTGTTGTTTTGTTTTGATCTATGATATTATGGTTCAAACTACATTAATATCTCTTTGATTTTACACGCAAACTGAATCACCAACTTATTAGGATTTCTATTGTTTCCTTGTTTTATTATGCACCAAGGTGATGAAACATCCACGTCTACCAAATATTGAAAATTTCAGGATCCAAGACAGAGCTTGTGGTCTCACCTAATGCCTAATCATACAGATACATACCCATTCAAATAGATTTCGATCGTGTGCTAACATACAATATTGTTGTCTTTCATGGTATGTAAGTCTAAAACATCAAGGGATATCAATGGCAGAAGAACCAATATTAGCTAATATTCTTTACTGCACATGAAGCCACATCTACCCTTTAGAATTTACCATACTTACTAACGGTTTATTTACCCATTTAAGGGAGCACAATACGTTACTCAATTTTACGTTTTTGCAAGGTTTTTTTTGTACCATGACGTTTTAACAAAGTGCTTAAAGTTAATAAAAGTATATATTTCCAGAAAAGAATTTACACAAGGAACGTGAGTAACATATATTGTCCCCCTTAAGAAAATACACCGCCTCTGATTTGTCCTTGAACATTAAGCTTAGTTAAGGCTACAGTCCCTAAATGGGTGCCGTTTGGCTGAACGTAATCTTTACTGCAAGTTTTTACCTACTTACACATATCAGAATATCACAATTTTTGGCGTACATATGGAATAGAGTCTTTAGTTTACACATGCAACTTTGCTAGTGATTTTACGTCCATTATCAAGGTCAAAATTACGTCAATAGACTACTTTGAAAAATTGACGCCTATTTCGCCGAAACCTCATGATTTTATGATGTTCGAACGATTCGACTGTTTTCAAATTTTGACAGATTGTAGGCTTGATACCTTTTATTGAATTACAAATAATATTTTATGAATATGTTGTGTTGATTTTGAATGATAATGTAACAAACCTGTGTTGTTTTGCCCGAAAAACCTGACGTGAATTACGACTCTGAGTTCGCCCTGTTTGAGCTGTGAATTGTTTGTTTTTAGTATCTGCATTATCTACATTTTGTCTGATATACGCATTCACATAATTTTCTTACAAGTTGAGCATTCCAATGAGGCAAAAATTGCCATTTTTATGTAAACAAAACAAAAATACGGCATTCTAATGTTTATGTTTTAGATTTTAGTTCACGATCTCAACGCTGCCTTGATAGCTCAGCGGTAGATCTCTCGCTTCGTAATGCATGTCTAACCCCTGCCATAATCCATGGTTCGAGTCCCAGCAAAGGCAGTGGAAACTATTTATCTTTTCATGATTGAAAAATAGTTAGGATTAACATTTTCCTGAGCATATGGATTTCTCGTACCCTTAAAGGAAATGTTAAAGTCTGGTTAAGTACTGCTTCATCATCAGTTTACATCCTGGAGGATTTCATTCGGATCAAAATGTACCGGTATTCTATGAGCTTTGATTATGTTTATGAATTAATTAAAGTTTGTTGTTTCAAGGGTCAACATGTGAAACATTTAGTTCAACGCAATAATACAGAGCTTAAAATTGCGTCAAATCATTTACTTAAAATAGGAAACATCTACATTCTGCTCTCGTGTCCTTCAGGGATAAACTGTCCCAATCTACAATTTGTTAGCTTGTGACGTTTTAAACTTGCAACATTTCGTTGTCAAAAGAAAGAGTTTCACAAACCTTGTTTATTTTGCTAATTTATTAGGGAATGCATATAGGTCCAAACACTATGTATGTTGTAGTTTAACGTTGTAGCGTTAAACGTTAAGCATTTTACAGTGTGCGTTACCGTATACGGTAACCTTAACCTTATGTTCGCAATATCTCTCATAACCAAAGTTTATAGATCACTAATTTTAAACACACCTCCAAACGTTTCCTACTTGCTGTCCAATACAAAATATATTTTTGTCACTAGAACTGAATGGTCTCTTAAATTTGGTTTTGGCTAAATATCGTGACCTTTTTCTCTTCACTGAAGCACAGCTTAAGATGCTCCAGTTGGACTGGGCGTGTGAAAGTGCCTTCCGTAAGAGAAGCACCCGGATGTCACCCAGGGGTGTTACATATTGGTTTTCCTTAACCTCACGTCTATTAACACTGCACGATCAATCTTACCACGCGCCTGTGGTAGACTCTACCCGGACATCCGGAACCACATTCAGAACTTTGCTGACTGTCTTTAGATAAAATTAAATTAGATTTTGCTTTAGAAATTTGAATATTGTTTTAGGAAAGAGCCATGATAGCACTTTACCAATCTTATCAAAGAAATACTCAAAAAACTCGTTTTCTGAAAATGCACATTTGGTGAAAATTGAGCTAAGATTGCCAAAGCTATGATTTTCTTTCTATGAATATTTCGGATAGTGTCTTTTTGTTTTGACCAAAATGAGGCAGAGTTATGGTTTCCTTCTTACTAAGATGTGCGATACTTTTGTTGGATACATTCATATTTTTTTCTGAATGCTTAAAATTAAGCTATTTCATGTCTACTTCTACTTCTACTTCGGTAGAGTCCAAGAGGCTGAACGTTGTGCCGAGGATGTAAATTATTTTCCTGACGCGTGCATTGATGTTGGGTTGTATAGCATGCAGAATTGTGGTCAGAATTGTTTACAGAGCACGTGGTATAAACCAAGTATATTTAAACAAACAGATTTAATACTACATTGTTTCAATAAATATAAATTACTTGCTGAACATGAAGCTATGGTGGATAACGAAGAATTAAAGTGTTAAAAATGAAGCGCCCCCTGTCACCCATGACTTTTGATTTTTTGGGCTTATTAGGTTTGTTTTGGGTAGATATAAATACCCTCCAAACGATTTGGCTCAAAGATGCTTACTTTTTCTGTTATGGCCATTTGTTGAATTAAATTCGGGATCCCGAATGTAATTCAACATGTACATGTATTAGTATAGGAAAGCATGCAGGTCCTTTTTTATTTATTTTTCAGTGCCAAAACAATTGTTTGACAAAATACACTTGAAAACGCTTTTAGATAGTCACATTCCTTCATTTTATGATGTTTTTACTATAAATCATTTTTAGTCAAAATCTTATAGTATTGCTTTAAACATCAGATTTAAGCCCAGTGCTTGTACCACATAATGAGACTGTCAGCATGGTCAGTATGTGCGTGATAAGCTATTAAAAGTGAAATCAGGCACGGTGGTAAAATTCAATGATTTAATTCAATGTATTTCACACTAAACAACTTAACGAACGCTGATATCCAATTCCATATAAGGCTTGGTTCAAACGTTTTCTTCCTATAGAATATTCTATGCTAATTTTGTGCAATATGTATTCGTTATTCAATAAAATTTCACGCATACGTATCTATGTAATAACAACTATTTCATGATAGAATATTCGATGAAGTTGCAAATAAAAAGTATTCTATACGATATTGTAAACGCGGATAGTTGTTGGATCGAATATTCGGTGTGCCAAAAAGTCTGTAACTACAGATAATAATAATTGTAGGGTGACAAGAAGTTTAAAGAAATACATTATATGCAAGTTTTGCTTAGCGTCATTTGTTATATATGTACGTATCTAGTTGGCTAACATGTCTAGAGACTCGGGACAAACTTGCATGACTAATTTCCATCATGCTTTCATTAGGCTCAAATTGACTAAAAAGTGAAAAGATATTGTGGTTTTTATTCATTGCATGAAGGGACTTTGTTGCCTTTCCGGAGGTGCCTGGGGTTGGTCGGGTCTGATCTGGGTGGGAATAACCTTTAATGCACTCGGCTATTACGGCAATAAGGATTTTTGTCCATCGAAGAAATACTTGAATGATGTCGAAACAGTGCTATTGTACGGACTTCGCTAAGGGATCTTGAAAGGATTGGTTTTCTTCTTTTGCTATTTTCTAAGCAAAGATCCTTTGACATCAATTCTCGCTGTTGTTTTGTTTTTATCCTTTAAGAATATCCCTTAAACTACATTAACCTCCTTGATTTTTTGAGGGCGAACAAAATCACCTACTATATCAGGTTTTCTGATTTTTCCTTGTTTAACCATGCATTAAATATCAAATATTGAAAATATCAGGATTCAAGACAGAACCCATTCAAATTACTTTCGATCCTGTGCTAAACAACACTATTATTAATGTCTTTCATGATGATGTAAACCTGAAACATCGTGCCAAAACATTAACATGATCAAGGGATATATCAATGCAAAAAAACCTTATATCTTTAACTATATGAAGCAAAATCTACACCTAGAATTCGCCATTCTTACTTACGCTTTATTTACCTATAAGAAAATACACCGCCACTGATTTGTCCTTGAACATCAAGCTTAGTTATAGGAAATGTTAAAATCTGGTTAAATACTGCTTCATCATCAGTTCACATCCTGCAAGATTTAATTCGGATCAAAACGTATTCCATGAGCTTTGATAATGTTTGTAAATATAAGTTTGTTGTTTCAAGGGTCAGCGTGAGAAACATTTAGTTCAACAAAGCATTTTAAGTAAACGTGTATCTCATCCCTCATTAGTATCATATTTGTTTAATACACTAAGAAACACCCCTTTCTCATGAATTGACAGTGAGACGGCAGGTCGCGAGATTTCCTTTTCCCCTATACGATATTATGCAGTGACATTTTGAATCGACCGTGCCTTTGATGTTTAACATAAATAGTAATCAGTCAGAAAATATTTTTAAAAGCCCTATAGAATCAAAAATATTGATCTTGAAAACAAAACATGTTGCATATTCTGAGACGAGTTATATTCGTCTCAGGCATATTTATGTACAAACATTGTGTCATCAATCTGAGTTTTCATATTTTTACTAGCAGTATCGATCCAACTGACGACGTTTTATCTTTTAAAGTCTAGAAAATACCATATAATGCTTCTTTTTTACCAACAGCAAAAAATTCACATGCCTCGTATTGGAAACTCCAAATTTTCATACCCCGTTCCCAATTTGCATTTTCTTTCACCGTTTTCAGATAATAAGGGTTCAAAGTCAGCCTTTTCAACAGGTCACGTTTAAAAAAATAAATCTCGCGATCATTTTTTTTTTCTCGTTTGGCGAGACATGGATTTTAGAATTCGCATAATGAGGCCATTAAAAGGGTCGCTACGGCTAGACTGTTGATGCATTCTTGATTTTAAAAGAGCGAAATTCACTCTCCATAGGACCAGTTTAATTTTTAAACTAATATTTCACTCTTTAAAGAGTGAACGCTGTTAGTGTTTCAATATTTAAAGAGCTCTTTTTATTTCTTCAAGCGTGATCATAAACAGCATTCACTCCTAAAAGAGTTAAAATTTTCACTCGAAAAATAAAACCTGGCACCTAGTAATACTCCAATAAAGAGTTTCACACTTTTGCATAAATGAGCACCATAATATTTTAGATCTTATGATTAAAGACAAACACCTCTGCCAACTGATCGCTTCGTACTTGCAAAAGATAAATTTTAGATCTCATGCCAGCCTGAGATTCTTTCTATCATGTCATTGACTCCTCTTCCCTAAGCCTGCTAAAAGGTATTCATACTCAAGAGCTCATTCAACATTGTAAAATAATATGCATTGCTGAAATTTGTTTAGCAGGTTGTGCACTCTTTGGTCATTATCGTGTGGCTTAAAGCACATGGTATGATGCATCATTTACGATGAATCAAACCCTGGCATAAGATCAAAAAGATAAACCATGAAATCAGAGTCGTAATCAGATCATCTGGGAACATGGCCGTGTTATGTGTGAGTGATGAAAGTCAAATTATTGGATAAGTTGTCCGGCGTTGAAAATTGCTGCTGTTATTTACAGAACATTTTTAACATCCGGGAGCCCCGTCCGACCCCTTTCAAGTGATGAAAGTGCAATTGGTATTGATAGAACATGTTTATGAAACATAGCACCTTCCGGAATATATCATTTCTGAAAGAGAGCAGTGAAGACATTAATGTTTAATAACCATATTGCAAGTTTTATTCAAATTAAAAGCTGATTTGACGCGCCGGAAATCTAACAGATCAACAGACATGTCTAAAATGTATCACTATTTACCATAAAGAGCGTTGATAGGGAGTCGAAGTCTATTGCTGGGTGAGCGTTTGATTCACACTTTAGTAGTGTATCAAATGTTAATCCTTTTGTGGAAGGACAGAATTATGAAGTTAAAGTTAAAAGTACAGTGCAATGTTACTAAAGAGCCAAGTTGAAGTTATATTGTGTTATGCAGTTCCATGTATATTGATATAACAAACATGATCCAAAAATGATTTGGATCATTTCGAATGTTTTGGGTTTTGGTTTTTTTTTAAAAGAAGTTAACAAGACAACACTTGGTTGTCGAAACTTTCACTAAGTTCATAACATACAGTATATGTTATGGATATAATCAGACAACAACCAAATTTTATAGAACACTGTACATATTTGAACAAGCCTCTAGACGTTTCTTACTTGCTGTCCAAAACGAAAAATATTTTTGTCACAAACCACTATAGAAATGGTCTTTTGAAGGTGATTTTGACTAAATATCGTGACCTTTTTCCCTTCACTGAAGCACAGAGATTAAGATGCTCCAGTTGATTGAGGACTGGGCGTGTGAAAGTGCCTTCCGTAAGAGAAGCACCCGGATGTCACCCAGGGGTGTTACATATTGGTTATCCTTAATTTCACGTCAATTTATACTATATGCTATCAATCTGCTCACGCTCCTGTAGTAGGCTCTAACTCTGTTATCTGGGACCACATTCAAAACTTAACTGACGATCTTTAGATAAAGGAATCACTTTCAATATTCAAATTGCACAGCTTCCTGACAAACACGAAGGATGTTACTGGAAGGATTGAAATACAGGAGCTTTAAATTGCATCAAATCATTTACCTGACATTAAAGAGACATCTAAAAGCTCCTCTCGTGTTCAGGGGTATAGCCTGTGTGAGGTTTTAAACTGACATCTAAAATCTTCCTCATGGTCGTGTCCGTCAGGAGTAAACCGCGCCATTCTTCAATAGTAGCTATTGGGGTTTTAACTTGTAACACAGTTGTTAGAGATGATTCGCTGTTATAAGATAGAGTTCTACAAACCTTGTTCATATTGCCAAATTCTAAGGACATGCATCCAAAAACCATGTATGTTATATGGTGAATATCTAACCCGAATTCCGCATTATTTGTAGATCTACTTTACCCAGGGCACATTTGAGTAACATTAACATTACATTGATTTTCTAATAACTAGACCACTTATAGGGAGTCGGGGATCGTTCACTTGTTGGGGGTTAGATGCTAAAAGATTGTAAGAAGAAGGTAATGAAAAATAACACGAATTCTCCCCTAAAAACGAGTTTGTAGGCTTTTATGAAGGCTTCACCACTATTTTTCGACTTCAAAACGTTAGAACTTGCGTTGTTTGACGTCTGAAGAGGGACTAAAAAACCTGCGATAGGAATTTACATATTTTTGTTTTACATCGCCCCCCCCCCCCTTATTTATGAGCGTTTATGAACGGTCACTTACACCCGGCTCTTACGTACCACATGATCTGTGTGTGGGTTGATTGGGGAGCGACTTTGTCCTCCCTGACTCTTGATATTCTGACAGGTGTTGTATTTCAAGCTGCTTTCAATGGTCATAATATCGGGTCTGGTAACTCAAATTCTATGACACATCGTTTACATCATGTACATGTGATGCAGATATAATGGACAAAGGAAATGGTGGTTTGTTACGTCTAGTTAATCATCGAATTATACTGCATTATGTATCTGAATTAACAAAAATATTGTGAAACTCAAACAATGCACTCACTGGGGCAATTCAACTTTTGTAATGATATTTTAGACCTAAAACTTGAATTATCTCTTATTAACTAACTGTTAAGGTCAGATCATACTTCTTATGGGCTACCAAACATTTGGTGCATCAAGTCTTTGTCATCTTATAATCTGGTATATAGTTACAATGTATGTTCTATTAGTAACGGAGGCTTGGTGATGAAAAATCAATACTCCACCAAATTTTCTTTGCTTTGTGATTTTCAACACCAATCATCCGTTATTGATTAGAAGATGCATTGGAATTGATGTAATAATACAGACTTGTTGCACCAAATGTTTGATAGCTCAAAATAGTATGAATTGAGCTTTATCGTCCACCACAGATCGAGACCATTTCTTGTCACAAACCACAAACGATGTTCTCTTGAATTATTTTTTGTATGGAGATCATGATCCTTTTTTTCCTCTTCACTAAAGCTTATCTTAAGATGCCCCGTTAATGCCATTAATGCCTGGGCGTAGGAAAGTGCTTTCCGTAAGAGAAGCACCCAGATATCACCCATATGTGTTATATATTGGTTTTCCTTAATTTCACTTCGATTAACACTGCACAGTCAATCTCAAAACGCACCTGTAATAAGCTTCACGCAGTCATCCGGTACCCATTCAAAATTTTTGATACAAGAATCACTTTCGATATTTAAATTGCACACTTTCTTGACAAATATATAAGCTGTAAGATCTTGATAAATAGCAATACAGAGCTCAATGTATTATATGAAATATAATCTTACACTCTGATGGTTAGTGAGGTATTAAATTTGCAAAACAACAGAAGTAAAACTTTGGTTTTGTTCACACTTTAAAATGTGAAATATTACCGCATTTTTCTGATGTAAATTCAAAAACCCACCTTTAAATTCCAAAACAGTTTTTGAGATATTGCAAAAGTGTAAAGTTATTTGGTTATGTAAGTTAATGCTAAAAAGGACGCTGTTCAGACTTGTTTTAAATGCGTAGCCGAATTTCTTATTTCAAAATTTTCTTCAGCATTGTGATTATACTAAACAACTGGCAAATATGAGCAAAATTTCATGCAAACATTTCCTTAAAAATATTGCTTTTCAATAGTTTGTAGAAAAATTTTAAGCGAACCTAAAATGATATTTACCTGCCATTTTGAAACGTTTCATCTGATTTTCAAACATTTTTTTCAGTTGCCGTTTACTTGTATGTTTGTTCCATTCTTCTTAGACAACTGATTTGGGAAAGTGATTTTTTCAAGGGGTCCCTAAGACCACCATGGGTACAAACAGGTGGGGGTACGTGGGCGCTGAAAGTATTATCACACCACTATTACATGATCAGTGTAGGGTAGGTTGTTGCCAATGTTGGCGATCAACCTACACACCACTATTACATGATCAGTGTGTAGGTTGATCGCTAACATTGGCAACAGACTTTGTCAGACGTTTTACTTCAATCTTTGATTAAGTGGTGTCTGGTAAGCTCTATGACACATCTTAATATAATGTGGTTAAACTTATATAAAGGTATAATGGACTAGAGAAAGTGATAATTATGTTGTGAGAATTAGGAAAGTGCAAACGCGCAGATAAGCTGTTACTTGTCTATCGTAAGAGCTATTGAACTTTAAATCTATCTTGTTAACATGTAGTTGAAATTGTCTTATATGGATGTATCTGAATTAAGAGAACAAACTGGTAAAAAACAAAACAAACCAAACAAAAAATTCTACAGCATTTCGATACCTTGTAATAACATTGTACATGGTGTACAGGTGTTTGTTTTTGTCAGACTCTTGCATATTCCCCATCATCAGATTCAGAGTTAAAAATATTTCTTTTTCTAACATTTGCTGTTATATTTTCTCCATTTTGTTTCTTCCTTCGTTAGGAAGTAAATAGTAACTAAATCTGACTTGATCTAAATTACCAAACGCAAGGGAGTTAAACTTGTGCCCACGTATCCGACAAGACTAAAATAAAAATGGGATAGAACTTCAGTCTAAAGATAGTATTTGTGTATATGCCACCAATAAATCTCTTAGTAACTATCGACTTATATTAAGGATAGTCTTCCACTTCAATAAAATACTTGGAATCATTCCCTTATATCAAGACATGAATGCATATAAATAAGTTTTATTTCCATGAGAGAGAAGTGTCAGATATATCTGCTTCCGGTTCTAACAAATGTCTAATGTAATTTCCTCCATTGTTTGTGTTTACTTATAGTTTCATTACAGAATATATTGAAATGCTAAGAGATGCAAAGTAAACCATATATGTTGCTGTCCACCCCGTATGAGCCGTAAATGCCAGAAACTTCATTTTGCGCTACAGGTGAAAAACAAGTCAAGGTCGTAATTTGAAGAAATTGATTTTTTTGACAGATTCAGAATCCTTGTGCTTACTACAAACTACCAGCAAAATTTTATTTCAAGAAAATGATAGGAAATATGAAATAAATCTGCATGTTTTTAAGACAATCAACAAAAATAGGGGTTACTGATCTTTAAATGCGTTTATCTCAGTTTATACTTTTACTGCCTGACAAACTTTGACGGACGATAACTTGACTTCTGGAAATCGAGTGAAGTTCATCGAGGTGTCATTTTATTCCTTATAACATGTTCTTTGTAAATATTTAAAAAAGTGAAAATGACAAGAGGTGGCATTTACGGCTGGTTTGGGATGTATAACCTGTACAGCAGTTACAGCAGATTTTGTTTAAAATCTTGACATGGTATGTAAAAAGATATTTGAGAAAAGGACATACGTTTTTCAAAGAGAGGGATAAAGAAACACATAAATTTCTTTAGAACCCTTTCGCGTTTGAAACCTACTGCTGTGAATAAAATAATTAATATATTGTCATGCCTGACATGTTTATAGCTGCTTAATTTCGTTATTGTTAAGATTACGAACAAAAAAATAAACATTTACTGAATCATTTTTGTGTAAGGTTTACCGAGGATGTTCCATTTTTATCCAATGTTGCATTAGCAATTCCAAGTGTATAGAGGAATTAATGCTCTCAACTTTGTGTAGACAATGAATTGGTGTAGATAAGTTAGGGCCACGTATTTTTTCATTTTTTATACATAAGCTTTTCGACAAATTTGCAGTATCTGTCGATCATTTACAACATAAAGACAAGATAGAAATGCATCCTGTCTTTAGGACATGCAGATCGACCAAGGTCGTACATGTTGAGATTAATCCATTAATGCAGTCGAAGTCTAATACAGATACCTCTGTTGTCATCAATCTGTCCAATACTCGATGCACTTTTACCCATCGTCAGTTGACAAGATCCAATGCATCCTATCTCCAGGACAAGAAAATTGACCTAGCTAGTACACCTTGAGACTGGCCTGTCAACACTTAACCATCACCGATTACCCGCCTGTTTGAGCTAAGTAGTGACATCCAGCAAAACGTGTCTTGATGAACCTGCAGGTTGTAACAGAATGACAAAGCACACTGGACAACCACAATTTAATAGGTAAATACATATAGTCATTTTCACCAATACACTTTAATTTTTGATAAATGTTTTTCTTTAAATGTTAGGAATATCTAGAAATGGCCTATATGAGTTATGCTTCACCTTAACACTTAAGTGGTCAGGGGGGATCCATATGGACCCAACATTTGGTTTTTGCGCGTTAGCGCAAAAACGCGAAGTAATTTTTCATCGCCCCTCTATGTATTTGTCTAAGTTTACCATACCCTTCACTTGGTGGCAAAAAAATTCAATTTGACCCCCCCCCCTTCCCATGCTAATTAGCATAAATAAGCATTTTCGAGGGCGCTCTTCAAATTTGTTTTGCCCATAAAATCGTAACCGAACAACTTTTTTTTATTTCAGGAATGTATTTCTAGTTCTTTTGAGGTACTTTCCTTGTGACAAGAGTTTCAAAGTAAAATTCCTTCGCGAAAGCGCTCTTTCGGGGTTGGGTCCCTATGGACC
The DNA here is from genome assembly GCA_000969725.1 of Ophiothrix spiculata. Classification (NCBI taxonomy): domain Eukaryota; kingdom Metazoa; phylum Echinodermata; class Ophiuroidea; order Amphilepidida; family Ophiotrichidae; genus Ophiothrix; species Ophiothrix spiculata. Next base: position 60,163 of record JXSR01S075468.1, on the reverse strand, counting down.
CCCCCCCCCCCCTTGACCACTTACGGGCATGTGGAGGAACTTGACCACTTAAGTGTTAACGAGGCGTAAGACTAGCGAAATATACGTATGAGCATCAGAAATGATACAAGCGAAGTTTAGAATTTAAAATAATGTTTGTATAAACTGGCAAACTTGAAAACATTAAATTGAAAAGTGACAAATACAGGTCTTGGTTGTTATTCGCTTTCAATTTGATATGTTTAAGTTTGCAATTTTGTGAAAATAAATATTTCGTTATCAAATGAACCATTCAACTTCTCCTCTTTTTTATCCTGTAATGTTAATTTATTGACAAACTAAACGAATAAACTTAGAACAATTAGTGGAGTTCTCGAACGCTCAGTTTGTTTGGTCAATGGAGCATCGACGTGAATCAGTGTTCATTGCGTTATCATTCACTGGGACATTAAATCTGCAAACTTCTTTGCTATTGTTATAAATATATTGTAGCATACATGTGCTGGATCAGTGAAATTCCAAATATCATGGAAAGTATGTAAACTGGACAGAAAGAAAGAAATTTGCCATAAATATTGGTATTCTGGACAAGGAAAAGATATTAGCCGTAAATATCGTTCCACTATTAAAATTAAAAAAAAATATCCAAAGCCTGAAACATACGGTGTTTGATATCGTAGCTATTGTCCCTAACAAAATACCTGTTCAAGTAAACAACTTGTGCAATTTCGATATGTAAGTTTTGCTATTCTGAAAGTGGCTACGTCATCTTAATCATTATAATGCAAGTTAACTTGTACGTTGACAGGAATAGCGATATAAAATGTTTTGATATTTGAACAATTTACACGCGAACACATGTAAATTAACGGGATTAAATAACCTTTTTCGCAATTTTGTAAGTGTGGCATCAGGTTCAAGTTCAAGTGTATATATTTTATTATATCAACTGGCAGCCCGCAGGCTGAATTATATGATACAATTACAAAATTTAAATATGCATAATTAAAACTACAATATCAAAGTACAAATAATTATTAAACATCTAACATTAATACACCCTAATACACCTGTCTAAGACAGGCAAAGTTAATCAGTCTGACATCATTAATTCTGTTTTCAGTAGTGTCATATGTTCCAATTATTTGGAAATGTTTGTAGCGTAGGCCTAATGTAGCGTGATGACAAACGTCTGTCTGACACAGTTGAACTCACAGGAGAGGATCGAATATCAAGGGCCGCCTACATATTATATTAAAAAAACCAAAAAAAACCCCGGTGTTTAAGTATGTGCTACATAGCGCGAAGCATATGTTAAGGAAACTTTAATAAAGACCAATAACTGGTGAGTAATAAACATCTTTTAAATTGACCTGCATTTTGCCAGCATATACACTGATATATACAATACACGGTTTGTTAAGATGGATGTTTTTGTTAAGATGAATATTACCTGTCAAATGGTACTTGTCAAAAGTTGCAGGTTTTTTCTTTGTTATTTGTTCTTATCATTAATGTTTGTCCCCCACTTGACACTCTCCAGACAACTTTGCACTCTCAGAACTTTTAGCAAGCTTTATAAATCGGAAGATAAGCATTATATGAAGCTTCAGAATATCTGTTCCTACTACATATCAGCAGCAAAAAGAGTCATTTCTGAGTTCCGGCTGCTGTATCCTCGTGGTCCTCCTTACTCGTTGAATTAATCCCAAACTTTGATATATCCCAGAACTGTCGTATAATTTCTATATGCTTAACTGGTTAAACCATAAAATGGGATTTCATACTAGTACCCTGGATGTATGGCTAACTGTCTTTTCCTTGGTTTCTTGTTGCCTGAAATATGTAAGAGAATTTACATAATAAGACTAACTATGCTAACTAAACAAGTAACCGGTTGATTTTATTCTGGCAACAGACTGCCCGCCATGATAAGATTCCTGTCCTGAAAAACTATCAACCAAAACGTAAAAAAATAAATTATTACTTTAGGAGCATATCGCCGAGTTTCAATAATAACTTTTGTTTTCCTCAGATGAATGTCAATCTACGACTGTGTTTTATCTGAGTCGCAAATCTGAGTGCCCATGGTAGCTATTAGTTTTTGTATCTACATGTCTAAAGTTAAAATATTTCTTAGGCTAGTTACGTTGTCATTTTGCATTCTGCAATTGAAAACTTCTGATTACATAGATTTAAAAAAATATTTATTTTGTTTAATTTTAAAATGTTTAATCGAAATTGAAATTGAATTTGAAATTAAATTACGATACCGTGAAGTACAACAGCAACACATTTGTGGTTGCAAATGGTGTTACAACTGTAACAGTAACAGATTTGTTTCAAATTTTTGTATTACATTGTGCGAGATAACTGCCAACATTGATAACAAACTTTGTCATCTGTACAATGTGACCTCATTCAGGTGGGGTTTTTTTTAAAGCAGCTTTTATTGGTCATAAAATGGTGTCTGGTATTTCCAGCTCTATGACACGTCGTTTTCATGTGATTAAGCTTAAGCAGGTATAATGGACAGTGATGAATGAGAGGAAATCAGGGTATGTTGTGAGAATTAGGAAACTGTAAACTCCGGGAATCAGCTGCTTCTAGTTGACAGTAAGAACTCTTGGATTTGAAGTTAACTTGCTCTAAACGTAGTTGAGAATTATTGTCATGTGGGATATATCTGAATTGAGAGAACATATGTTTAAACTTCAAAGCTCTTGGTGGCACTCAGCAACGTCTCGTCACGTGTTTGCCCCCTTTGTATATATATCTTCTCAGCCTTGTACATGCTCTTCTTCATTAGGGTTTTGCCACCGGATCTTAATATTTCGTTTCTAACTTTTCCTTTTGTATTTTCACCTTTTCTTTTATTTTCTTTCTTTTTCGGTAGGAAATAGTTAGTAGCCAAATCTGACTTATTATAATGCAAGGGAGAGAAACTGGTGCCCACGTATCCGACAAGACTAAAATAAAGATTAAATGGAATTTAAGTCTAAAGATAGTACTTGTGTATACTGACATGTATGTTTCCAATAAATTTCTTAGTAACTATCGGCTTACATAATAAGAGTAGTCTTCCACTTGGACTCTTTCCCTTATATCAACATATGTATATAAATAAACTCTATTTCCATGAGAAGTGTCGGATGTATCTACTTCTGGTCTAAATCCTGTTTAATATTTTGTTTTTACGTACAATTTCACCACAAAGTTCGGTTTCTTCAAAGAGGATGTTACACCCAAGATGTTACTGAAACTCGAACATGCATATAAAGTTCATCTTTTTAAACCATTTGCCGTGAAAATAGTATATGATAGTTTGATATGTTTAAAGTTGTAAAAATATTTTGTCGACGTCTTAACATTATTAACATTTACACAGGGTGAAAGAGACGAATACCCGCATAGATATGAGATTCTAGCAAATGCAATGCAAGAGAACGTGGAAAGCCGAATGGTTCATGATATAGAATTATTTCAAATGTGTTTCTTGCCAGTTAGTGTGACTCTTTAAAATTTGGTTTTAACTTGCAGTTTATTGTTATCTTGTGTCACAACATTGACGAAAAGATCAGGTAATCTAAGCTTTTACACTCACTTTGGTGTATGTAACTACTCGATCGGTTCATAAACAGGCGGGTAATCCGTGATGCGTTAGGCGTTGACAGGCTAGTCTCAAGGTACACTACAGAGGTCAATCTTCTTTCCTGGAGATAGGATGCATTGGATCTTGTCAAAGTACGAAGCGATAGACGATGAATACATATTGACAATAAAAAGTATTGAATATTTATATAATATTGAATGGCTTTGAGGGTGATACAAGAAAATATTGTACGAGCTAAAAAAATATTGCACGAGTCGAAGACGAGTGCAATATTTTTTTAGCGAGTACAATATTTTCTTGTTTCACCCGAAAATAAGCCATTAAATATTATTAATAATTGGTACAAAATTATTTTCCTACCTTATATTGGTCACTGCATCCTATTGGTCCAATTGCATCTTCGTAAACTTGAAAATTTGAAACTCGAATATTTGAACCTCAAATATTTAAAACTCAAATTATTGAAACTCGGATATTTGAAAGTTGAATTTGCAACAAAACAAAATTTGGAACTCGAAAACTTAAAACTCGAAAATTTGAAACTCAAATTTTTGAAAATCAAATATTTGAAACTCAAATTTTTGAAAATCAGATTTTTGAAACTCAAAATTTTGAAACTCGAATATTTGAAACTCGAAACTATGCGACTCGAAAATTAGAAACTCAACTATTTGAAACTCAAAAATTTGAAACTCGCATAATTGAAACTCAAAAAATTGAATCTCGGAAAATTTGAAAATTCAAATATTTGAAAATCGATCAGCTCAGAGCATCTAAAAATATTCTTGAAAAGTGCCCGGATGTGTACAATATTTTTAGAATATTGTATACATCCTGGTACTTTCATGCAAAATGTCCAGGATGTGTACAATATTTCTTAGAATATTGTATACATCCTGGCACTTCTGTAAAATACACAGTTTTATAGAATTGAACAAAAGCCTGATATAAATAATAATTCCAGATATTGATGATGCCACAGACAGATATCCGTTTTACAAATTTACTACATTGATAGAAGTACGACCTTGGCCAATCGTCATGTCCTAAAGACAGGGGGCATTCTATCTTGTCTTTATGTGATCAATGGAAACACATACTATATAGTGTACAATATATCGAGCAGGTTTTTAATATGTATGAAAAAGTCACTACTTGGCTTATATACCATATCTATACAAAGACCATAAATTTCTCTATGAAGAAAAATATACAAAATTTCCTTCCCTGCAATTACGTTTATACGAGATAGATTTGTGTTATACATTATGAAAAAATCACATCGCGTCGGATGTTGTTTTAACTTATAGTATTTATCTGTTAGGCTTGCATTCCTGCATGCTTCGTAAACTTAAGATCTTGCCTTATTCGTACTGCTAACTCTGATATAGGACCGTAAATGGCGATGATTTTATTAACAGGAACAGATCCAAAAACATTTAAAACTCAATTTGTAGACGCAATCTATGCACATTTTTAAAACAGTTTCCGATGATTGAATTTGGATTTGCCCCTATAACCAACGTAGTCGTTATCAATAAATATTCTATCATTTGTTTAAAGAAAGAACATACAAGTATGTATTTGACGTCTTTTAATTATGATTTTTAATGTCAATAAATCCTGAAGCGCAAGTGCAATTCTATGGAGACTATCATTCACTGGGACATAAAATCTGCAAATATTTTTGCTATTGTTATGAATATATATTGTAGCATGTACCTGACGCAGTAAAATCTTATACTGCATTATCAAAAATGGATGGACCGACTGGACAACAAAAAAACCTATCCATTATCGTTACAAATGAAACTTAAAAAAACTATGAATGCTTATTGTCCCTAACGAAACACCTGTCAAGTTACAATTTACATGTGTATTCTTGATCATGTTGATAGAAGTTGCAATTTCTATATATTATATAAGTTCTCCGATGCTCACATTGGGCTTTTCCAGAAATCAATGGTACACCCCCTAAAGAAGGCATGGGATTCCCAAATATTTTGCATGAATTTCTCAGTGGGAAATCCCAAATTAAATCAACGTTTTCCCTCCATGATGGTAAAGAAGGCATGGGAATTCCGAAATATCTTCGCCAATTTAATGCATATTCCCAAAATATTCACAATTTTTTGATCAAATGGGTAAAGAAGGCACAGGAATTCCCAATTTTCTGTCTTAAGATGGAACACACCCCTAAAGAAGGCATGAAAATATCAAACATGGAATTCCCAATTTTTCCAGAAAAAATATGGATGCCTTCTTTAGGGGGTGTACAGTTGATTTCTGGAATAGCCCATTGGTTATGTCAACTTAATCATTAATTATTAACACAAGAATGGTGACCTGAAATATGTTGATATTAACGTACACGCTGAGCATAATATAGTGTAGCCTATTTTACAATTTTGTAAGTATGACATCCAGTGTTTAAAATAAGCGACGCTAATCCACCTGACATCATTAATTCTGCTTTAATGTCATAATGATATCATTTTCCCAGAGTTTTCTGAGTTCTGGCTGTTAAAACCCCGTATTTCTGCTTACTTTGATATATCCCCAAACTGTCACATTTGTACCATGTTAGAACAAAAAATTGGATTCACTACTATTACCCTGGATGTTTCAGCCAACTGTCTTGTCCTTGATTTCCTGAATCCTGGAAATGAAGCAACAGACGTCACAAGATTACCAGTAATAGGTTGTATTTTGTCTGGTAACAGACTGCCCAATTATTCCTGTTCTGGAAACAATCAACCAAAACGTCAATGAAAAATGAATTATTATTCTTCCAGGATCAAGTTGAGTTTAAATAGCACTTTTTAAATATACGTCCCTGGACAATAATGGATAGCCTTAAAATAATAAGTGTCAATCTTCGGCTGTATTCTATCTAAGCTGAAAATCTGAGGTAGCTTTTAATTGTTGCATCTAATCATTGACAGATTTATTGTCACGATTGTACCTAGCTTTTAGTTGTTGCATCTAATCATTGACAGATTTATTGTCACGATTGTACCGGGCTAGTTTCAATGTTATTTTGCATCCGCAAAGTAACACTTCTGACATGCATACATGTAGGACCTAGAGAATTTTATTCGTTTGACTTCAAAATATAATACCATGAAGTGTAACAAAAAACAAAACATTTGATTGTAGCATGCATGTGGTTGCATGGTGAGTGGCCATGGTGGCAGTGACAGTGGTTATCATAAATACCAGGTGCAGGTAGTTGGCGTGCAGAGTCCTGAAATCTCTAATCTTTCCTATCTTGCTGATTATATCTTGCAGTGTTTCACAGCAGCTGACGTCTTCCATGAAGCAGGACTAGAACCCAATAAAGAAGCCACTGTTGTTGACATCGAGAGGCTAAGCTCTATTGTCATTACCAATATCCTACATGGTTATTGCATAGGGAAAAGCAAACTGATTAGTCCTGATGATTTTATACGAGCCGTCTTTGAAGACTATGGGACATTTGGACGCATTCTGAAAAAAGGTAAATTTGGCGATATCTAACGAAATCCACGGGAGCACGGGAACGCCGCTCGCAGAAACAAATCAATGACGGCAGAAAAAAAAATCAATGGCTTAGCACACTGAGATGGACCCTCAATAGCGTAATGCTCTATTTACTGCAATATAAAAAGGTTAATGATAATACTTTTGAAGCATTTCTCGGAATTTTAGATAGCTGCCGAAAAAGTGACACAAAACGTATAAGATATCTTAAAATGACGTTGAGAAATCAAATGTTCATTACGTCATTTAGGGGTCTATTTTAGTATATTTGGACATCAAGGGGTATGATTTTGAATACTTTACACCATTAAGGGTTGGAATTTGCTGTACATGGTTACGACATTTAGTGCTCAATTTTGAGGTGCTCTGACGAGCGTACCACTTTTTTCTTCGAGTGGCTCCCGGGCCGTTAAAATCAGTATTTTCCCCTGCTCCAGTATATAAATTTTTATATGTAATCATATGTATGGAATATGCTATGGTAAATGAAATATTTATTTATGTTTCCCATTTTGTAAATAGGGCGAACTGACCCCATGGGGTGGGTCAACTTACCACGCATGTGGGGTAAGTTGGCCCTCTTTTACAAAATTTTTATTTTCTCAGTTTTTTTAAAACGATAAGCTGCACAGTCTTAGTATTATGCAATGTACAGTTATATTGTATATCTATCTTGAGTAAAGAGAATAATCTTTTAGTCCTTAAACCGTCCTATCCAGGGGCGCTTGAAAAAATGGGGGCCAAACCTCCCGCCAAAGAGAATAATCTTTTAGTCCTTAAACCGTCCTATCCAGGGGCGCTTGAAAAAATGGGGGCCAAACCTCCCGCCCCCCCCCCCCCCCCCCACATAGTCTCAAGATCACTTCAGGGCAATAGTCTTTACTCTCTATAATTGCCCTAATGAGCTGTCATTATTTTTATACTACATGTATATCATTGTAAAAAGTGTGTTTAGAAAGCAGACACATGTAGAGTATTGGCACTTGTGTTTAGAAACTAAACGTCAATGTTTAGTGAGCTAACACACACTGTTTAGTATCTAAACATGTTTACAAAGTGAAGGCAAAATATGTATAGCCAAGTGTTTACCCGATAAACACATTATCGTGAGAAACGCCCTTTATGTCAAATGCTTATAAAGGCTTTAATAGCAAAACGCAAAAAATTATTAACGCAACTGTATAATGCTGAGAACTTGTCTCCTGTCGCCAAGTCAATCTATTTTGAATCGGTTAGTTTGTTTCAGGGACGGAAAGAAGCGCCCAATGGGAAATCCAAGCACCATGACAGCACCAGGAAAAGGATCACCTCACTACTTCGGAAGATGCTTAGCGAAGGTTATTTACAGCTATAGGCATAGATCTTTAAACCTCCGTTTTTAAGAACAATGCACATAACATGTTGACAATTTATTGTGACCAGTTTTGTGTGACGAGGAAACTTCAATGATAATTCTGAAATATTCTTTTCGATCATTCACAGATTTCACCAAACTGTTGGATGATCTGGATTTAGGACCTGATCGTCCAGGCGGTTCCTATGAGACCGACGCGGTCACACCACACCAATTACATGATCCAGACTCATGGCAAGGGATCACACCGGTAGATTTAAGACGAAAGCGAAGAGAGCGGTGGGTGGAGGTATAATGCCACCTGCTGGACTGGAAGAATTGCCCATACAAAGGGTCAAACATTCTGGCGTAAGTTGAAACTAGAAATTACTGTTCTTTTGCATTTTTAAAAATTATATTTGTGTAAACTTACGACCATGGCGGAGTAAAAGTGATGCATTTACGTGCTATGGGGTTATAGTCATTGGGCTAAGATAACACCGAAGAAAATATCATTCTATTTCTGCGTTTCAAGAGCATGGGGTTTGTACTGTTTTGCAGCAAAATGACTCTGAAGTGGTACATCATGTTAACACATATCTTTTATCTCTATATCTCAAGACTGAAGGCTTAAAGTGTTCTAATTACTCGAGTCAAAGAGGGGGAAAGTATACTCCCATCCAAAATACCAGCACCCTAACCTTAAAACAAATCCTAAACCTAGTAACTGTAAACCGTAACCCCAAACTAACCCTAACCCTAAATTGAAATAAACCTATAATATTGGATGGGACCTAAGGTACACTGTTTCCGGAGAAGCTTTTGGTCTTTCGGCTAAGATGATTATTTCAGTTTTCTTCTTTCAATTCTTCAAACCACTTTTAAAATCAAACACTAATTTTTTTAAACAAAGCCAGAAAACAAAAGCAGCAATTTCATCAATATACTACGTTGCTGTTCTGACATACCGGCACAAGAGGAATTTTTGACAAAATGAGTTAAGCACACAAATTATCTATTTCGTATGATACACAAGTTCTTATATATTTCCTTATAATAAATCTTTTGTTACTCCTTTGTTTAGTCTTGTTATGTGC
>JXSR01S075467.1:62129-77559 GCA_000969725.1 Ophiothrix spiculata | reverse complement strand
CGTTGCGTTTAGTCAAACGCGAACTCCGTGATATCATTGCGTGCGCGTAATGCTGCGATTAAAGCATACGCGCTACGCGGGTCATTAACAGAAGTCATTGTTACCTGATAATGACCGCGCAGCAGTTTGCGTAAAAGTAGAAATAATCCTACTAGATTGGATCGCGCTATTACGCAGGTTATTAATATATGTATAGGCGTCTGTGAAATACAAAATTGCCCAAAAAATCAACCGATTCAGCTCAGTTTTGAAACTTCTCGAGGGGTCATCTTTTGTATGACACTGTAAAGAGCATTTTGAAAAATTGGACCATAGCTCCTTTAAGGCATAATCAGAGTCTGCCTACATCTGAAAGTATAGCATTGTGATATGCGCCACACTTTGCAAAACAGGCAGAGCTTATAAAACCTCGTATCCACGGACTGTTGCCTTCCGACATGTTTAGTGTCACCCTTGTTAAGGGAAGACTGGTAAGTAAGGCCCTGTATCCATAGGCTGTTCCCCAGTGGCATTTGCTCTTGTTCAAGTAAGGCCTGTATCCATAAGGCCCTGTATCCATTGGCTGTTCCCCAGTGGCATATGCCCTTGCACTGTGTACTATTATTGTCCCAAATTGTCACGCGAAAAACACAGGGAGCATTTGTCTTACACAAGGTCACTGATACGGTCACTAAGCAAAACAACGGTTTATTGTGTGTGTGGCGAGTAATAATTGGGAACAATGGCACACGGAACAAGGGCATATGCCACTGGGGAATAGCCAATGGATACAGGGCCTAAAAGGTTCCCTGTCCCATTCAGGCCTGGTTCCATTATCCCCACTTGTCACACACCAAACACCGAGAGCATCCGACGTACACAAGGTCACTGATATGGCCACTAAGCAAAACAAACTGTAATTGTCTGTGTTGCGAGTGACGATTGGGTACAATGGAACACAGACAGAACAAGGGCATATGCAACAGGGAATGGATATGGATACAGGGTCTGACAGTGATATGTTTCAAAGGTACAATCTATGGGAACGATCTTTCCACATAACAAAGCAGGGTAAAAATTGAACATTTAAATTTGTTTTCCTTCAATATTTTCAAAATTAAGACATAGACAGGATTAATTAATTGCACAGTTTTCATTTTAATTTCTTTACACAATTTTTGTGATAAAAAAGTACGTTTTGTTTAAACTATTACTCTATAATATCCCACATCCTTAATATCTTGTTGTCATCGGAATGTAGATAAGAGGAAATACAAAATTAAAGATCCATGAACATGATCTTAAAATACAATAAATCCTCCTAAAATGATATAATAAACTCACATATATCTTGGGAAAGTTGACGGTTTAGCTATATTGCAAAACTCTGGATTCTGAAAAAATCTACATAAATCAGGATCTCTTTGATTTACATTATGGATACCTCACCTTTTTTCCGCATTAACAACACATTGCATTAATCTTCAGCATTCACGAAAAATAACACGGGTAAATTTCTCACAGTAAAGTTGGATATATTTTAGCTTGGATTTAATGGGTTTTCTCCAAGGAATTTTTATAGGGGAATTGGAATATGCCGCCATCTTGTGTCGCTAATGGAACAGAGTTATTGTACCTCCGGATATATTCGGAGTTTGGCCCGATATCCAGGCAGATCGCTTAAATCTTCACTTGACGCATATACAGCATGTGCATTTTGTTTCACGCACAAACCGTGTCTGCATTTCAAGTAGCGTGTATTGCAACTTGTTCTGATTAAAGTACACAAATGTTTCCGCTAATCTGTTGCGAAGACTCTCAAAGTGAGGCACGCTAAGCCGTAAAATGACAGAGGTACAATAACTCACCCTCCATGAGCGACAATCCAAGATGGCTGCCGTCACAAAGGATTTACACGGCAGTCAAATCAAAATGATGGCGAGTACCGATTCCCCTTTCTAAATTCCTTGGTTTTCTCACAGATACAAAATCTCCATTGATTTTCTTAAAAATTTAGTATTTGGTAGATTTATCTGTGCTGATAACGAATCTAAAATAAAATAAATAGGTCCCGTGCTTGTTTTTGAGATACAGACATTTCAAGAAGTACATATTTTCTCCCAAATTCACTCAATTTACCACACAAAGTATAGGGAAAGCTCAATAAAGTTGATCATTATGTGCTTGTAAAATTGTAAATGCTCAATTGATTTTTGTATTTTTTACATTATGTTAAATTATTTTTTTGCATTATTGCATATTTCAAAATACTGAAATAAAAAAAATATTTGTTTTCAAGAAAAATGACACAAACGGCATTATTCAATAAAATCTAATGACTTTGATGGCACATCTGCGTCTGCATTATTCACACATTACGCAGCGATGTGGTGCATGATTAACCAAACGCATAAGTAAAGCAAGCGTTCAGTGTGCATTGATATTTGCGAACACAAAATGGATGCAAGCAATTTTTTGCTTTTTTACTATTTAGGCAACAATTGTTATCCTGCAGTCTTAAGCAACTGCATCTGTGAGAAAACCCCTTAAACAATTCCATGGTGACAACTGTCCAAAATCTGTGTTGAGGTCAAGGAATTTTTATAGGGGAATTGGAATACGTTGCCATCTTGTGTCGCTCATGAAGCAGAGAGGGATATATTTGAGTTTGGCCCGATATCCAGGCAGATCACGTAAATCTTCACTTGACGCATAATACAGTGTTTGCATTTTGTTTCACGCGTGTCTGTGTTTCAAGTAGCGTGTATTGCCACTTGCTCTCATCAAAGTACGCCAATTTTCCCGCTACTCCGTTGCAAAGACTCTTGAAGTGTGACAAAAAAACGCTCCTTCCATGAGCGACAAATCCAAGATGGCTGCTGTCCCATAGGATTTACACGGCGGTGAAATAAAAATGGCGGCTTCCCCTTTTTAAATTCCTTGGTTGAGGTATGATTGGGATTATATTAGGGTTAGGAAATGCAACAAACGAAATTTATCCCATTGTATCCACTGATCTTTAAATATTTCATTAAAATATTTTGGTAATTAATAGCAACAACAATAATGATGTGTTTTTATTACTCAATGGATCTTGAAGATACGTTTGTGCAGCTGAGTAATGGTCCTTGTGCATGGTTGGGTTATTGCATTGACTCTCAGTACAGTCAAGTTTCTACTGAGCTGCAATCCAGCGTCAATTTGCCATTTCCGTCTTTGTGACATCGCCGATGCCTTTCAACAGACAAGTCACTTGATCTCTTTGAGTATATACTTTCTACTACTTTCTTCAGATGAGATGAACTTTGTGTTCTCATGGCTATCTGATCTACGCACAGATTTAAAAGAAAGATACGTGCTTCATGTGAAGTGCTGACCACCATTCAACTTAAAGCAATACTATAAAGTGTTAAAAATGAAGCGCCCCCTGTCACCCATGACTTTTGGTTTTTGGGGCTTATTGGGTTTGTTTTTGGTAGATATAAATACCCTCAAAACGATTTGGCTCAAAGATGCTTACTTTTTCTGTTATGGTCATTTGATGAATTAATTTCGGGATCCCGAATTTAATTCAACGAGTATTAGTATAGGAAAGTTTGCATTTCTTTTTTATTTATTTTTCAGTGGCAAAACAATTTGTTGACAAAATACACTTAAAAACGCTTTTAGATGGTCACATTCCATCATTTTATGTTTTTACTATAAATCATTTTTGATCAAAATCTTATAGTATTGCTTTAATATGAGGTAATCAAGTCTTTTCCAAACATAAGTGTCGCTCTGCCTCGGGGTCCCACTGTTCCTCAAATGCATATTTGCTGCCTTTATGATGCAATATTTTTCGTGATAATATTTCCGTTTCAAATTTTAAAATGGTGCTTGCGTCGCCATCTTGCTGTCACTCATGGAACAGACTTATTGCATCTCTGGATATGTTTGAAGATCGGCTCGATATCCAGGCAGATCGCATAAATCTTTTCCTGATGCATATACAGCATACCAGGACAGAGTGTGCATTTTCTTGAACATGTAAACACTGTCTGCATTTCAAGCAGTGCCTAGTATGACTTGCTCTGATCAAAGTACATTGTATAAACTTAAGTATAAAGATATAGAGTACAGTGCATCAAACAGCATACAGATTTTGCACACGGAAAATTCAAACACTTGACAATGTTACCAAGAATCCAGAGGTGGTTGTAGTTATTGATGAGTTTGGTCTCATGATATAAGTGAAATGGGCCCCTGTATCTATATGTGCACATTTCCAAAACTCACTTCCACGCCTAAAATGATAGTTCTCTTCTTAATCACACGTCTGGATGGTGATATTGCATGCATGTGTGTTTCTATACTCAATCCCAGCTCTGGATGACAGACTCATATTCTTCAGCTGTGATGAAGGGCATGTCTATTGATCTATGGAAAAATAACAAAAAATAACAAAAATGATTTGCTAAATTTCCAAGTAAGATTTTCAGTAACCTTAAAAGAGCTACAAACTGTCATTAATTGATGATGCATGGTAGAATCTGATTTCAATCTGGAGGCCTAGGGTTGCCATAACAAAATCCAAATTTGGTGTGGTGGGTTGTGTGTACATTTTGAACACTATTTGCAGAAAGTAGAGTATCTCCCACTTGAGCAGTCAAGTTAGTTCAAATGGCAAGGCACCCTGCTGGTACCAAATGTTGAGTGTGCTTGGAATTCCCTTGGACAAGGAACTAACTGCTAATTGCCTCGTGGAAACCCGTACAAAACTCGGGGAGCTGATCTGGGCAGCGATGTTGTATTTGTGGACTAATCAAGGTTCAGCGTCCCCAGAGGTTGCCGCAGATGATGAAATGATGCTTGGTGTGGAACGGAGATTACTTGGGCCACAGTGGTCAGCGAATACCTTTAAAGTGTGCAAGAGGCAACGTTGAATTTCAAATCTGGGAGGCAAATTTACTTCAGAAAAATCAATCTATCGAGTTATTTCCTTCTAAGTTGATCCAGGTAGGTAAAAAAAAACATGTTTTCGTATTGATATGACATATATACATAAACATGATAAAGAAAGAAAGAGAGAGGGAAAAAAGATTGGATTCAAAAATCAATTCATCTTGTGTATCATGTTTATATTTAGGTCTGAAATATCATTTTTCCTATCATAAAATTTCTGAAAGTTTTTGCTAAATCATCCTGTAGTGTCATCATGGTCATGATAAACATTTTAGCAGGTACAGATTGGTTTAATCGCACGCGTGATTCAAAGTTTCGTTAAAAATCAATGATTTTAACAACAAAATGATGATCAGAAATCTGGCACCTCTCTCGGGGTTTTTCGGATATGGCGCGAAAAGTCAAGCTGCTATATTATTGCGTGTTCAGTACGTGTAGACGCACAGTGCACAACACCCACGCAAAAATATTCGCGTAATGGCAGGCCTACGCACTTGTAGTGGCTGTCGCAAGAGAAGAGATCAACGTCGGCCCAACAGCCTTTTCGGGATTTCCAATCTCTTATACAGAAACTCAAATATCGCTAATTTGTTCCATTGAAATACATTGCGTTTTTGTCAAAATTGGCCAACTTCAGAAGCTCACTGTGGTTGTAATCGGAGTACAATTAAGGTTTGTGACATATACCCATAAGGAGATAAATGTTCCTAACATTATTTTATGACAGGTTTCCTAATTGTACTCCTAATAAACACACACGGATCATCCGAAGATGCCTGTTTTTCGCTATCGGGGTATTGCTACCGCGCGAAGTGTTATAATACCGTAAATTAGCATTTTATCAGTAGCTCTGAAAAAAAGAAGAAGAAAGAATGAAAAAAAAGGAAGAATTACATCATAGAGAGTGAAAAGTCAAAGAAAATGATTGGATATAACTGAAATAAAAAGAAAAGAAATGAAGAAAAAAAAATGTAAGACAATAGGCCGAAGCAAGAATCGAACCCGAGACGCGTGCACGTGAAGCGAGAATTCAACCATTACACCACCGCGTCTAACTGATAATTTCGGGGAAGTCTAAAATACTTATAGACTTGTGTATTGCGCAAGGCGCAAAATTGGAAACCAAATTGGGGAAATCTGTTAATTTCTGTTATATTTAGATAAATTATATTATTTAACAAAATATATGGGCTATTTAGGAAGAGTTTGATAAAAAAAATTAAAGCACAATGGGTTTTCCAATCGGGCGCAGAGGCTCATGGGCCGACGTTGATCTCTTCTCTTGGCTGTCGCGCATTTAACTTTAATCTGATGAAATGCTAAAGATTCATATTTTAGTCGGAAAACATGATTTTTGGAATGGCTATATCTTTTTTTCCCCAAAGTGGATTAGCAGACCTTGAGTTTGTTGTTTGATTTTTAACCAATAGGCCTTTACCTATAGACGTCCAAACAAAGCGCTGGTTTTGTAATCTGCGAGTGCTGATCACATAATAGTGTAGGTAAGATTGCAAACCCATGAAATTAAACAAGTCTCAATGCAGCATCATCCTCAACATGTCCACAATAAAATGTGACCCATCATATCGAAAGGTTCCGTAAGGTCGGCATAGTAAATTACGAGATACGGGCCATTGAAGCTGAGCATAGGCAAAAATCACGTCCAAGATCGAATTTCTAATTTCATCAGAAACGTTACCATTGAAGTGAATTCCATCATATTAATCAAGTTCCAACATCCAAAACATAAGATAAATGTTTGAAATACCCGAGATAAAAATCCTTTCTCCATTCAAGTTTTAACAGTACAGAAACTTTAAACTCGATTTTCTCAGAACTTTAGTTTTCTGAATCAGACGCCTTTTACCAATTTGGATGTAACTTTGCAATCGAACATCCAATAAGCAAGGTGTCATTTTAAAGCTTAAAATATAATCTTTCAGATGAGACCAAAAAATCAATTTTAATTTTGGGACCCTTAAGGTACCTTTTGATATGACGGATCCTATTGAATTCTGTCTCTATATCGTTGCAATTCCATCTGGCCTAAGCATTCTTTTCTGTGGCTCAATAAGTCTCCATGCAACATTTCACATCATTTCAGGTGCTGCAGCTACCTCTGAGGGTGCTGAACCAACTCACACACCACTCCCCAAGTTTCATACAGCTTTCCATGAAACACTTTGGCAGTTATAGGCAAAATATACATTTATTGGACAATTTAAACAAAAATCCATGCCAGGGTTGCATTTACAAACAATGGGGTCCTGTACTCTGGATTTTTGTTTAAACTGCCCAACAAATTCTAGAAACACTTACTTAATCATAATTTCTCCACAGTAGACACACTCTGCAGCTATGATGTCATCCAGATCATTCTTGACCTGCTCCTGCTCATCTCGTTTGGATATCGCATCGCTTGATGACGGATGGCGCTGTAAGCTTAAACTACTTAACAATTGTTGTAATTCTAACATCTTCTTCTGTTTGGCTTGAGATAAATGCGGCTGCACCTGTAGTTACAGTAAACAAAATGGAAACCATACATAGAATTAAATCCGCATTGTTTTTTGACATGTACTTGTGCAGAAAAAAATGAACTAGCACATATCAAAAATTTCCAAATATCTCTCTGGACAACGTTTTTTCTCAGTGTTTAAGAATTGCAATGATTTTCTCTTTGAGATAAAGAATACTAAATAGTTTGTGAACATAAAAAGGCCAGCAACAAATGTTAAACACCAGATTTGCACATGCAAACACATTTGTTGCAAATCAAACCAAATCAATTTTATTTTCACCCAAAAGCTTAAAATATAGTCTTTCAGATGAGATGAGCAGGGGGCGGCATAGTGTAGTGGTTAGCAATCTCGCCTTGCACGCATTGGGCCCAGGTTCGATTCCCGGTGAGGATTGCCTTGTCGGAATGGAATCTCGGAATCTTTGCTAAGATGTTTGTCTGACTTGGTGGGAGCATTGGGTCAGATATTCGATCTTCTCCGCCCCTTACATGAAGTATTTAGAGTTGGGTGAATATTTCATGAGAGATTGTCATCCTTCGGAGGGGACGTAAAGTAGTCGGTCCCATGTACAGAAGAGTCATACCTGTACACGTAATCACAGTCAGTATCGCGAAGAGTAGGGTACTCTACCCCTGATTGTTCCCAACTCTGTTTCAGTCAAAATTCAATCAGGTCTAGTTTGTATGGTTGTTCGTCAAGTTGGTGAAATGTGTTTATATGTACTACCAACATAACGAAAGAAAGAAAGAAAGAAAAGAAAACACACACGATACAAGAAGAATGGAAGGGGCATAAGGCCAAAAAAAATAATTGTTGTTTAGTTTAGTTTATTCTATCTTTATTCTGGTATACTCTTTCAATACAAATGTACTGGTCTCCCAAGAGGTCCAGAGAAAAAAATTTCAAACATAGATATATATATTTATAATTACAAAGAATGATATTTACAAAATACAAGAATAAAAATGCTTGTATATTTAAATTAAAAGAAACAAAATAATGAAAATGGTCAATGAATATAAGTTACATAGAAATAATATTTCTAAATTCATTTAAACTCATATTCACAAAATTGGAGCCAATATCAGCTGGGAGTTTGTTCCAAAGTGAAGCAGCTCTATAATGGAATGTTCTTCAACCAGCAGCAATGTTCCATGATGGTACAATAAGAATATAATTTAGTCTACTCCTTGTGTTTTTGGTATGAGGCACCATATGAGTAAATGACTGTACCCTCCGTCACTATTTTGATGGTAAATGACCCAACAATGATGCACCATCCCCGGGGGTGATAGCAGGGTCATTACAAATGACAGCTGTATAACAGGGCTATTTGTACTCTAAAAATTCAGCTAAGTTAGGAGACTGTGCCAAACTGGTCCAAGGCTGAGTGAATGCGTGAAAACCCAACACTGTTCTGGTCGCGAACTAATATTACTTGACAACGCAATACGCATCTTACATTTTTCCCACAACTTTCGAGCGTCGGCAGAGAATAGTGCTTACAAGCTAAATAGTTGTAATTCTCAATCAATTTCCCATTCTGTTGGAGTACGGACATACCTCTGATATGAGACAGTCAGCATGGAACATGTGCTGACAAGGAAACAGATAGAATGACCTGGTCAGCAGCGGGTAGCCACACGATGCACATTTCTGTTGCCCGCCTACAATGCCATACCTGAAATCAGGACTCACCTCTGATATAAGACAGTCAGCATGGAACATATGCTGACAAGGAAACAGATAGAATGACCTGGTCAGCAGCGGGTAGCCACATGATGCACACTTCTGTTGCCCGCCTACAATGCCATACCTGAAATCAAAATCAAGTGGAAATCAAAAAGTCAAATCTTCTCTTTGTGCAATCAATAACCTGCGTAAATAGTGTAATCCAAACTACTAAGATTATATTTAGTTTTACGCAAACAACTTCGCGGTCATTATCAGGTATTCATACACTCTGCGTTAAGTACGCGTTGAAATTGTAAATCTAATTGGGCAGTTGGTAACTTATACGCATTCATTAATCTCAATAATTGCACGCTGTGTATAGCGTAGTGCGTTGTACAATTCAATGTACGCGTACGTGCAAGATGCTCGCGCTTGTATGGCAAGTTTCATTGTAAAAGAAAGGTAAATCTAAATTACAATGATTAACATGGGACAATGGATGGATGTATTTTCTATGTTCTATTGAAATAGCAAACACGTATTTGAAAAATTAATGCAATTTAGTTTCTTTACAATTATATTCTAATCATTGTCGTGTATGAATTAGATTAATAACTGCTCTTTACTTGGCGCTCGTGAAATTGTACAAAAATAATGCACCTTGTGCTGAAGTCGAAGTTGTCCAACTCACTCGGCTGCGCCTTATGAGTGTGGACAACTCCAACTTCAGCACCCGGTGCATTATTGTTGTACAATTTCACTCGCGTCAAGTAATACGCAGTTATTAATCTATAATTAATAACTTCTGTTAATGACCTGCGTGAAGGCAGTGCTGCGATAATAGTGCGTATGCTTCAACCACAACAATACGTGCACGCAATGATATCGCGGAGGTTGCGTTGACTAAACGCAACGCGGAAGCAGTGCCTGGGCTGGTCGATATTTTTAGCAGATGGCAAAGAAACAAATTAAATGATACTATGATTTTCACCAGGTTGGTCAAAATCAAACAAGAATTTTAATAATAATAAGATAAAATTACCGTTATGATACTTTTGCTCCCTCAGAAAATAACCTCTGCCCAAAACAAACACCTCCGATTTTAATCAATGACCTCAAAAAAGATGGTGCGCAGCTATTATTGTCTGAGTATTGATCATTTAGTTTGTATACTAGCATGTTTGAACAAGTTTTTGTATGGAAGAAACCAAATAAATGAATATAACAATATTGTAAGAACTAAATAAAGCAAACTATAAGGCTACACATCCTTCTGATATTTCTTCTATTTACAGTCCTACCCCATATTCCTTTACCTTAAAAGCTGACTTTCTTTAAACTTCTATTTCATTTTGATGACAATATGAAACAAGGGTAACACTAGCTGTAGCACAAAATTCATAGCTTATTGACACAGATACGCATTTCTTATATGTGATGGCTCATCCGAAAGGGGGACTTTGTAGATGATATCAATTTTGATTTTATCATTTCATCTGTTACAGAATTTTCTGAGCTTTAAAATGACACCTTACTTGTTGAAATTGATCAAGGCGATCAAATTTTACAACAGAAAATCTGCTGGAAATTCTTATTATTTTCTTAATTTTTCGCTGCCTATTTTCATCAGTTTCTCGAAAGAAAATGTTTTCTGTCGCAAAGTCCCCCTTTTTTCGGGATGAGTCATTACATATTTATCTTGACTGTATCAAAGCTGGTAGTTTTTGGCAAGTGACACAGACGTGCTATCCACAGTCGTCACGTAACAATAAAGCCGACTACAGCAAGTAACTGGCAAGCGAGCCATTCATGATATGCACCATGCCACCGTGATCAATTTGTGATCTTCACTAACTCAGACCTGCATATCAACCTATAAGTACATATCAGTAGATTTTGCAACCCAAAAAAGTAGGTTTTTCACTACAGGAGTAAATTTTACACACAAAAATACCAAAATGTATAAGTGATTTCAAGCAATTCACAGATTTCTGTCAGAAACCTTGTTAGTAAGTTTTTCTGCTATAAAAAGCCAAAAAAATCTGACTAAATCAGATGAAATCTTCCTAGTTGGCAGGTATGCTTACTTGTTCCTCATCTCCTGTATATCTGATCGGATTGCCTTGGCGCTGTCTGTAGCATCTTCCATCTCAGACTTCAGGGTCTCAATATGTTGGTTGTATTCGGATAATGAGCTGCATATGGCATCCTGCGAAAATGTCACACAAACACAGGGACAAGTTATTAATTAATTTTTATTTATTTATTTATTTTTATTTTTTTCATTTTTTTTTTGGCAGAAAGCCAGGCTAATCCCAATAGTGCATATGCATTAACCCTCGTCTTCCTGAGCCTTTTTTTGTAACACATCTTCTCAGGGGGTGGTTACCACCTCCTCCCCCCCCACCCCCCCACCCCTGTGATTTTCAAATTTGGACCCCCAAAGTTATATTGTTTGGTACTATAATAGTAAAGGGTAGGTTCTCCTCTTTCCATTGACACCAAGATCATGAAAATCGGTTGAGGCGTTACGTAATTATGACGTCACAAAGTATTTCCGGAAAAAAAAAAACTTTTGGCAAAAATTGCCACTTTTTCAAAAAATTGCTATAAAAGTTCTAAATGTCCGAAGACGAGGGTTAAATTCAAGGGATTCCTCCATAGTGTGAAAGACAGAATATTGGAAAGAATTTTCCATTTTAGATGCAGGAGTAAACCAAAGTGCTTGGAGAAAACCTCCGAGGACGAGTATCATAGATCAATAACCAAATTCGTATACGACCTAGGTCCAACCGTGAATCGAACCCAGGTCGCAGTGGTGAAAGGCAAGACAGAATATTGGAAAGAATTTTCCATTTTAGATGTAGGAGTAAACTGAAGCGCTTGGAGAAAACCTCCGAGGACGAGTATGGATCAATAACAAAATTCATATACGACCTAGGTCCAACCGTGAATCGAACCCGGGTCGCAGTGGTGAAAGGCAAGGAAAGAAACGCTGCGCCAACCCATCCCCCATCACATCCATTTAATCACATACTTCATTAATATATTTTGATGAAAGCTATAAATAAAAAATTGGCAAAACTATTTACAGCTCAGATCATCAGCTCCTGATGGCTGGTATTGGAAGCAGAATGAAGTCAGTGAATCTAGAATGATTCAGATTCAGATTCAGATTCTTTTATTTCCATAAAAATACATCAACATAACATAGAAACAGAATAGAATTATGGCGGACAGGACCGAGAGGCCAATAAGGCCTGTTAAATGTCCTTCCCTAGAATACAACAAAAAGTTACAGACAAAAATAAATACCTGACAGCACAACTACAACAGGGCATGCTTAAAAACTTACTTATAATTTTGAATAAATATACCTCCACAAAGATATAATGTGAAGCAAATAAACGACCAATTTAGAGTTGAAATTAGGAACTCTTTACCATGCTACTTTATATGAACAGTTTGCACACTGATTAAAATGTGAATGCAGTATAATTGTTTGCATGTTACAACAAGATTCGATGGACAAAAAAAGTATTTTTGCCTTAACTTTTTCACTCGGGAAAGCCGCTCACAGCGGATCACAAAAGCGTGCATGATTGGCCGGAACTTCCACTTGAAACATAATTTTTACAAATAGCTCTAACAAAAAAAATACAAGGCAAAATTAGTCGAAAATTTGCCTGCAGCAGCTGATACGAAGAGGTAGCTAGCACCATCATTTATATTAGCAAAAAAAATAATCCTTGCGCTCTTCAGCTATCATAAGCTATAATAAAGTGAGGGGGTTGTCAGCCGCTCTGAGCGGCTTTCCATCTAAATAGGACGGATTGTGAATAAGAAATTCCGGAGTGAAAGAGTTAAGCTATGATAAAAATAATTTTAAGTCAGTGTTTGAAGTATACGCTTACGCAATCAAAAAATTTGGTGACTGTCATAATCCTACCTTAAAATGGTCAATAGTGACAAAATCAGGGAAGAATGGCAGAATATCTTCAATCTTGAGGGCAGGACACTCTTTGAGGACTCCCATCGCCTGTTGGACATCGTTCTGTTTTTGCACAACTTGTTTAGCAATTCGTAACCATAGTTTCTTCTTCAACTCTTCATCGTCTTCTGGTTTTTCTGCACTTAATTTAGCCAAATCTACATCGACCTAAACAAAATAGGTACAAATACAGATAGACAAACTATCAGATCATAGATGGAGACTCATTATTATTCCCATTTGAATTGACTAAAATGATCACAGCAAACATAAGATAGCCCAGGCTTCAGCTCATATGCATATTCTAAATTGACTGGACTTTTATATTGCTTTAGAAATGAAACAAACCAAATTTGCATGCGGAATCTAAAAAATAACTGTTTAGCTATAATTTGAATTGATTCTAGGGCGAGTTGAAATACAAGGAATTTCACAACAAGCAGGATGGTTGGCATGTATGTATTGATATGGATAATCCAAATATTTTCTTCTTTTTTGCCCATTATTATTCACCATTATCAGGAAATGGTTACAAACAAGTCACTTACATCATTTGTATCCCTAAATAAATCGGTGCAAACATGTTGGTACTTTGCCCCGGTTCATCAAAATATTTGGGTTAGCAAAGTAATCAAGACAGCCTCTACAAACTACACTGTACTTTGAGTAACACACCAAACAGACAGGCCTCTTCACAGCGTGAATTGATACAGATAAGTGCGGGTGTAGCTGAACGCAACACAACTACAGGAGTCACAGCGCACATTATATGTGTGACTCGCGCATCTGTATCTACAGCTGCGGGAAAAGTGGGATTATTTTTACTTGCGGATGAAGAAAAGCCTCATAACTCCCGCCTATTTAGTGTTGATCAAAGTATACGACGGGCCTTGCTCCTGATTGGAAGTCCTACCCTATATTCCCTTTCTTTATCTAAGGCTATAATGGGATTTGATGATCACAACACAAGTTACCTGTAATGCTAGGTCTACAGCTTCTTCAAATAAACCCATAGTTGTATAGATATGTACGCACGCCCTCTTGTGGTCATGTTCAGCGCAAAGTCGGAGTGCATATTTCAGATCGTAGTGGACATTTTCTGCTATCTGCAAACAAATAAATGGAAAAGGTATACTTTAGATCCTATCAAAAACTTCACCTTGGACCCGACCTAACTCACTAACTGGGACCCGACCCTAACGGTATACTTTAAATCCCATCAAAAACTTCACCTGGGACCCGACCTAACTCACTAACTTGGATCAGACCCTAAAGGTATACTTTAGATCCCATCAAAAACTTCACCTTGGACCCGACCCTAACTCACTAACTGGGACCAGACCCTAACTCACTAACTGGGACCCGACCCAAACCCTAACCCTAAACATACCCTAACCAGAACCCTAACCCTACCCCTAAAATTTTGGATGGGACCTAAAGTATACTTGGTCCCAAACACTGGTAGTACTAAGCTGAACCTATCCTAAAGATTTACAGGTGAGATACCAGACTTTGTATTCCGGCACATGTAAGGCGTCGTTCCACTCGGTTCTCACCAAAATCCAAGTGCTGAGGCTCTGTTGCGCGTAGAGACAACCTACGCAAATAATACTTTACGCGCATGGTATGCCAACCTGCATGCAAAGCGTGTGTGCGTGTTTTCAATATGCTCGCATTATAACAAGATGCAATGCATCATCGGCAAAAACCGGAATACCCCCAATTTTGTCTCCATGCCAGAATATCTCCCCTGTAAATCTATGACCTATCCTCATTATCATTTTCAAGCTTCACTGCAGTTGAGTTTAAAGTCAAACCGAAACAAATGCGGTGGCTACTAGGGCTAGTATCGGCAAGCATTTGCATTATCGTCAAAGCCCCGAAATCGAGCGACCGCCGTCGCGAGATACTGTCTACAATAAGTTTTGTCAATGCAGCCAAGAGGATTGAAATTACAACTTGTGGCACTCATACTTGTTTAATTTGTCACACTCTTTAATTGAAATCAATGTGCTGATGCTGCGATAAATGAAAATGTGATTAAAAAAACTTATGCCAAGACGAGTAAATATCGGGGTCAATTTCATTACTATTTTCCTCAAATATTTATTTAATTTAATTTAAAGGGGCATTAGACAAGTTCAGCATCATCCCCAAACTTTTCCACAAACATTTTGAGATTCTTGCATCATTTGAAGTATTAGTGGTAATAATGACAGCATGCAAAGTTTCATTGTCAAATTCAAACCCTATATACCAAAATATTTAGATATTCTCTTATTTTTAATTATCGTTGTCGACAACGATAAATACTGCCCTC